>BJBW01009779.1:32619-44964 GCA_004320125.1 Scolopax mira
AAGGGTTGTCAGGCCTTGGAATGGGCTGCCCAGGGAGGGGGTTGAGGCCCCATCCCTGAAGGTGTTCAAGAGATGAGCTGACATGGTGCTTGGGAATATGGATTAGTGATGGGTTGGGGTTGTTTTGGGTGTGGTGTGGGGTTTGTGTGGGGTTTTTTTGTTTGGTTGTGGTCGTTTGTTTTGGTTTTTTATTGTTTGGGTTCTTTTCTTTTGTTTTGTTTTATTGGTTGGACTAGATGATCTTAAAAGGTCCCTTCCAACCTTGGTGATTCTGTGATTCTGGGGTAGCAGAGCCCTGGCAGAGGCTGCCCAGGGAGGTGGTGGAGTCTCTTTCTCTGGAGACATTCAAACCCCCCCTGGACACATTCCTGTGGGACCTGCTCTGGGTGGGATCTGCTCTGGCAGGGGGTTGGAGGAGATGATCTCCAGAGGTCCCTTCCGACCCCATATCATTCTGTGATTCTGGGGTGTTTGGGGAGGGCAAGGAGCTCTTTGCGGAGCCGCTCGGTGCTGTCCCCGCAGCTGACGGACGTGATCGTGGAGATGGCCAGCAACATCATGCTGGTGGACGACCACATCCTGTGGATGTCGCAGAAGGAGGAGAAGGCGTGCACCAGCATCGTCCGCTCCCTGGAGAAGATCGCTGCCCACACCCTCAGCTCCAACTCCCAGCACATGGCAGTGGTGAGGGGAGGGGGCTGCCCTGGAGATGCGGGGGGCTGAGGGGGCAGGAGGAGGGGTTGGGGTGCTGGTGAGGGGTCTCTGCCCATGACAGAGGGGGTCTGTGCCCATGCTGGGGGGTCTCTGCCAGTGACAGGGGGTCATTTTGCCCATGCTGGGGGTTTGTGCCCGTGACAGGAGGTCTGTGCCCATGCTGGGGTCTCTGCCCATACTGGGGGGTCTCTGCCTGTGACAGGGAGTCTATGCCCCTCCTGGGGGTCTGCCTATGCCAGGGGATTGTTCTGCCTGTGCCTGGGGGTCTCTGCCCATGCTGGGGGGGGGTGTGTGTCTGACTGTTTCAGGGGGTCTCTGCTCATGCTGGGTTTCTCTGCCCATCCAAGGGGGTCTCTCTGGCTGTGCTGGGGGTCTGTGGCCATACTGGGAGGGGGGTCTCTGGCCGGGCCAGGGCTGATTTTCCCCCCCGCACACACTGTGCCTGGCAGAACTCACGCAACATCGCCTTCGAGGCTTACGTGGTGAAGCCCGAGAGCTACGTGGGGCTGAGCTGCGTGGCTTTCCAGCGGCGGGACGGGGGTCCAGCCGGGCGTCCCCCCCCGACCGAGCGGGGATCTGAGCCCCTGCCCGACCAGCAGCTGAGGCTGCGCTGCACCACGGGGCGCCCCAACGTCTCCCTGACCAGCTTCCACATCAAGGTAGGGGTCCGGCCGGGGGACTGGGGGGGGGGTGGGCGCTCCTGGGAGAGGTCAGCCCCCGCTCACCCATGACCCTGTGCCCGCAGAACAGCATCGCCCTGGCCTCCATCCAGTTGCCCCCCAGCCTCTTCGCCAGCCCCGTCCCGGCCACGCCGCTGGCCGACTGCAAGCTCCAGCTGCTGGTCTTCCGCAACGGCAAGCTCTTCTGCAGCACGGGCAACTCCTCCCGCCTGGCCGACGACGGGAAACGCCGCAGCGTGGCCACGCCGGTCATCTACGCCGGGACCTGTAAGGGCTGCCGGTTGAGGGGGGAGGCCTTTGGGGTGCCCTGTGGGGGGATTTTTGGAGATTCCCTGTGGGGGGCTTTTCTTGGGGGTGATGGAGCTCCATGGGGCTCTTGGGGTGTTGCCCTGGTGTTCCTGTAGAGCAAAGCCAACTTTGGGGCTCCTCATGGGATGGTGGCAACGTGCCTATGGGATGTGGGATGCAGTGGGGGGGGGTCCCCCACGTCCGGCCCCTTTTTAGGGTGCAGGTGGAAGGGTGTTGGGGTGGTGCCTTGGTACTACCGCAGAGCGAAGCCCCCCCTGGGGATCCTCATGGGGAGGTGACAATGTGCCTGTGGGATGTGGTGGGGGGGGGTCCTCTGTGTCCAGCCCCCTTTGGGGGTGCAGGTGAAGGGCTGTTGGGGTGTCTCCTGTCCCCCTGACCATGTCTCGCTGTCGCTGCAGATGGCTGCGGGGTGGGGAACCTCTCGGAGCCGGTGGCCGTGTCGCTGCGACACCCCGGGGAGGGCGCCGACCCGGTGGCTGCCTACTGGAACTTTGAGGTGCTGGGGGGCATGGGGGGCTGGAGCGCCGAGGGCTGCCAGCTGGCTGCCCGGGAGCCCAACGTCACCTCCCTGCACTGCCGGCACCTCAGCAACGTGGCTGTGCTCATGGTAGGTGTGGGGCGAGCAGGGGGGTCGGGAGCCATGCCCGAGGGGGTGTGTGCCTGGGGGGGCACGGGGGGGGAGTGGGGCGGGTGACACGGGGTCCGACGGGCCGTGCTGTGCCCCGCAGGAGCTGAGCGGTTTCCCCAGCGAGGCGCAGGGCGCCGGGGAGGTGCTGCACCCCGCCATGTACACCTGCACCGCCGTGCTGCTGCTCTGCCTCTTCACCACCATCATCACCTACATCGTCAACCACGGGTGAGTGGGCACCGTGGGGGGGGTCTGGGGGGGCTGTTAGCTAAATCTACTCTCTATTTCTCAGGAAGAACCCAATGATATGTATTCTGTCTAGCAAACAATCTGACACGGCCCAACCATTCCTCTTACTCCAAGTGAAACAAGCACTGACAGAGTCAAGCAGTGTTATTTGCCCCCATTTTTATCTGTTTCTCAGAAATAGCCAGGTAATAAGTATTATATTTAACACTTAATGAGATGCACCTAAGGCCAAACTGGTCTCCTTACCAGAAGTGAAACAAACACCATCAGTCCACATTGAGCTCACCTGTTTGGGAGAGCCCAGCAGTAATTATTACATCAAATACTTATCAGTGCTTAATGAGGTACATATGAGGCCAAGCCATTCAGCGTATTACAAGTGAAACCAGTATTAACAGCTAAAATTGAGCAACACCATCAGTCCACATCTAGCTCCTACCCAGCTGGAAGAACCCAATAAGAATAATCATCTCCAGTGCTGAATAAGTGGTTATTTGGATAACTCTTAAGGCCAAGCAGTTCCTGTTGCTCCCAGTGGAGCCAACACCAGCGAAACTGGGCAGGGGTTACACGGTAAAGGGTTCTTAGGCTGCCCAGGGAAGGGGTTGAGGCACCATCCCTGGAGGGACTTAAAAGCCGGGTTGACATAGTGCTTAGAGACATGGGTTAGTGATGGGTTTTATCAGAGTTGGGTTGATGGTTGGACAATATGATCTTAAAGGTCCCTTCTGACCCAGACAATTCTATGATTCTAAGCCCTTTTTGCCCACATGGATGAGCTTCTGGGCTTCTTTATCAGCCATGGTCCATTCCTGGCCAGGGACAGGCTGTGTTGGAGCATCCCCCCTGGGCAGGATTAGTGCAGGCAGGAGCTGTGGGTCTCTCACACGCTGCAAATGACCATAACTGACCAGGCAGGAGCTCACGGGTGCCCGTTGTGCCTCTTCCAGGACCATTCTCATCCCACGGAAGGGCTGGCACATGCTGCTGAACCTCTGCTTCCACATCGCCATGACGGCTGCTGTCTTCGCGGGAGGCATCACCCTCACGGGATACCTGATTGTCTGCCAAGCAGTGGGTACCGGGGGGGACAGGGGACCCCAGGACGGTGACCGGTGGGGATGTGGCCATGTCTGCAGCCCCTCCCTCCCCCCGTTCCCAACCACGGCCTCTCTCCCACAGGTGGGCATCATCTTGCACTACTCCTCCCTCTCCACGCTGCTGTGGATGGCGGTGAAAGCCAGAGTCCTCTATAAGGAGGTGACCTGGAAGACGCCACGGCAGCCAGATGGGGACACGTCCCAGCCGGCCCCCAGACCCATGCTGCGGTACCGACCCCCCTTCCCCTCGCTCCAGCCCCATGGGGAGCCAGGGAAGCGTCCCCTGCCCCACATCCAGAGGCTGGGCCAGGACTCACCCTGCCATCCAAGCCCGTAGCCGAGCCGTGCTGTCCCCTGGGCTCGCTCCGGGCGTGCGGTGACACCGTGTATCCCCCCCGGGCAGGTTCTACCTGATCGCTGGTGGGATCCCCCTCATCATCTGCGGCATCACGGCGGCCGTCAACATCCACAACTACCACGACAACAACCCCTAGTAAGTGTCCCCTGCGCCAGCGTCCCTCCTCCTCGAAGGGGCTGCCCCCCTGCAGTGCCAGGAATTGAGGCAACCTCGGAAAAAGCTGGTGAGACCCTTCCTGTGAGCAGCCCATATATTGGGAAAGCAGCAGCCAGGCTGCCACCAAGCCCGTCCCCGTCCCTTTTGTGGCAGGGATGCTGAGCATCTCGGTGCCACGATGGCTGTGTGGCACCCAGATCTGCTCCTCAGAGCCCCTTTTCCTCCTATACAGCTGCTGGCTGGTGTGGCGGCCCAGCCTGGGGGCTTTCTACGTCCCCGTGGCTTTCATCTTGCTCGTCACCTGGATTTACTTCCTCTGTGCCGGGCTCAGCCTCCAGTGCCGACCCTCGCGCCAGAAAGACGCCCCTGAGCCACTGGAGGCTCCGCCGCGGTTGGGGGGTGCCGGGGACCTCCTGACGGACTCGGGGTCCATCTCGGTCACGCTGAACTCGGGGCCACCCTGCCCCGATGTGGACGGCGTCTACTCTCTGCGGGTGCAGTTCTGGGCACTGGTGACCACCCACGCCTTGTACGTCGCCCTGTGGACGTTTGGTGCCATGGCCGTGTCCCAGCGCTGGTACCTCAACGTCATCTTCAGCTGCCTCTACGGCGTCACCGCCGTGGCCCTGGGACTCTTCATCTTCATCCACCACTGTGTCCGGCGCCGGGACGTCCTCAACTCCTGGTTCTCCTGCTGTCCCTCCTACAGGAACGCGCTGCCCATGCAGGCGTACGTCCACCCCGGGCTGGCGCCGGAGGACGGCTCCCAGGTCTTCATCGGCTGCGACCCGGAGGCGGCTCGCTCCGGCGCCTCCTCTTCCTCCTCGCCCAGCAGCGCCGGCTCGGCCGGGGGCCGCTGCAAGCTCACCAACCTGCAGGTAGCCCAGAGCCAGGCGGACGCTCGCCCGGAGCCAGACCCCACCGACAGCAAGATGGCGGGGGCCGTCAGACACGCCAGCAACCTCCACAGCCGCCGCAACCACCGGGGCAGAACTAAGCCGTGCCGGGAGGGGAAGCACCACCGCTTGAAAATGCTGCGGGGTCCCTCCTCGGAGCATCCCTCCAGCGAGAGCGGGAGCCTCCACAACAGCCACTCCGAGAGCTACCACAGCGGCAGGAACAGCCCCGTCGGCAGCGGCCGCCTGGGACCACGGCCCCCCCAGGACGGGGAGACGGCGCCCAGCCACTCGGAAGGCAGCGACGGCGGCCGCCGGGCACCCGATTTGGCCGAGGGTCGCCGGAGGAGGAGCGCCAGCAGGGACAACCTGCGGCCCAGCGCCGGCGCCGCCGAGAAGGAGGCCAAGCGCCGCTCCTACCCGCTCAACGTGGCCAGCCACAACGGCGGCCTCAAGGGCAGCAAGTACGACATCAACCTGGCCAGCCCCGACGGCGTGGCCGGCATGAAGACCGGCCTCTGGAAGAGCGAGACCACGGTGTGAAGCTGGGGAAGGACCGGGTGGTCGCAGCGGTTTCCTCCGGGAGCCTCTGCGAGGGGGTGACGCCGTGGGCATCACCACGTGCACTAGTGGGGACGGGTGGCGGGGACGGGGCTGCGGCTCAGCCCGGGTGGAGGGTGATGATGGAGCCCCCTCCCCTTTGAGGAGGCTCAAAGCTTCCCGAGGCAGCGCCAGGGGCTGGAGGCTGAAGGGATTCCTCGCTCATCCTCAGCCCAAATTGCAGCCGTGCCTTAATCGCCCCTCATGCCACTTGAGACTGATCCTAAATGCTATTTTATAATATACAGAGGAAACAAATGTCTATTTTTCAAAGCTATATCTATATTATTGAATGTATATATGTATAGACAGATCAGTAAGTGATGCCAGTGCCTCCTTACCGAGCAGTGTTCTCCGGGAGTGGGAGAGTCCCCGGGTACTTTGGCCGGAGCCCGCTCCTGCCACGACTGCAATATCCCCCCCCCGAGAGGACCACCCCAAGTGCCCTTCACCCCCAGGCACCGCAGCCTGTGTGACCCCCCCCCTGCCCCCCCCCCAGCCTGAACAAGCTGCTTCCAAGCAACTCAGCGAGCGGCTTCTCTGGCTAGAAATGCTTTTTTTTTAACCTGCAAAAAGTAAGATTTTTTGGTTGTTTGTTTTTTTTTTTTTTTTTTTTTGATCTGCCTGTGTCAGGCACCAGCGTTGGGCCCCGTGGCTTATGTGGCCGCCGGAGTAAAAGCCATATTGCCCAGCAAGCACAAGAGGAGAGGAGCTCCCAGGTGAGGCCGTTTGTCTGCACTGATTTAATGCCAGACACTAAAAATCCTGGCCAAAAAAAGGCTCCTGAGCCCTGGGAGGTGTGAGCTATGCAAGGCCCGGGGTGGGGGGCTGGTGGTGCTGGAGCCCAGACTGACACCCCCCCACCCACCCCCCCCTTCTAAAGCACCAAAGAGCTGAGCCGTGGGCAGAGAAACCCAAGTGGGTCCTCGGCCTTAACCCAGGGGTGCAGGCTCAGAAAATATTGGGTTTGCTCTGAAGAAGGCAAACACCCCCTTCACCCCCCACCCCCCCCCGGACGGGAGCAGGGGCCATTCCTGGGAGAACGAGGCCAATTAATTAGGACCCTTCCTTGGACAGTTCACGTGGTGTGTTAAAGGGCTGGAACGTGGATAAGCACTTATTTTTCCCCATTTAAAAACAAGTCCCACCCCCCCTTTATTTCCCCCCCCCCCAGCGTGCAGGTAAACAAGCCACACTGTGGGGCAGGAGCAGACTCGGGGATGTCTGTGTGTCTGTGTGTGTCTGTGTGTTCATCTCTACCCACTGCCTGCCCCAGCCCACCAGGGGTATTTCACCCCTCATCCAGCATCACTCCTGGCTGTGAGTGATGCAGAGGAGGGAGGATAGAGCCTGGTGCCTCCTCAGTCCTTTCCACCCTCCTCCTCCTCCTCCTGCCTCCCTTTTTCTCCTGGGTTTAATTACTTCTTTCCCTCCCACCAGGGCCTGATGGGGAGAGTAAAGTGGAGAGAAAAAAAAAAAAAAGCACTTAGTGGTGGATTTGTCTCACTTTGGGAACCCCTCGGGGAGCCCACACCCCTCCTATGGGGCTGGGGGACCCCCAGGGTTGATGGGGCTCTGCCACCCCCCCCCATTCCCTGCTCAAGCCCCCGCTTAGACCCCCTTTCGCTGCGCCTGGTATTTAATACAATTGAAATCCTCCTCGTGGAAGCCGCAGGCTGCAGGGCCGTGCTGATGCTCAGTTGTTATACACGCTTGCTGCACTGTGACAGTATTATATAAAAAGCTTTGTATTATTAATTACACTATTTTTTTGTTTGTTTGTTTGTCTGTTTACATTACCAGCAAATGACATATCAAGAGAGAGCTTCCTGCAATATACCTGGGGGGGTGGGAAGGGAGGGAGGGGAAAGTATGCCAAAGAAATGTCTTTAAAGGGGTCTTTTTTTTCATTTTTATATAAATAGAATGTTTCTAGCAGATATGTTTTGTTTAATATATTAAAGATTTGCCAATCTGCCAAGATGCACTGTGATTTCTCAGGGGCTTTGGGTTCGAATACAAGGGGCCAGCAGGCAGGGAGGGAGGGGGGCAGCGCTGTGTCGAGGGAGCAGCTCCCAAACCTCTGCCTTTGCCTCAATTTCCAGCAGTTTCAGATCCTTTATTTAACCGAGGATGGAGCGGTTTTCTTACAGCACATTATGGTGTCTCCTTGACCCTTCCAAACCCGTTCTGCCAAAAGAGGTGAAGCACGAGAAGGTGAGGCTGCCCCAGAAATGCTACGGAAAACCAGCACCAGTGAATTTGCTGGAGACCTTCCCCTGGGCACCCCCCCCAAGGATCCATCCACCAGAATCGCTCGTATCGCTGCCCCCCGGGACAGGGAAGGCACCAAAACCCTTTTTACCAGAGGCTGCAGTGAGAGAGAGTCCAGAAACCCGTCCTGGCACCTGCCCTTCCATCTATTTCTAACAGAAACACAACATAACTGGAAAAAATCAGTCCATAAACAGCCCCATTTTGGTCCAGACCCTGAAACAGGCCACAGCCTCCTCCTTCCCCACAGCGCTGCTCCCTTGGGGGAGTGTCCCCGAGGCGCCTGATGGCTCTGTCACCCTCGGATTTCTTCCTTTTGGTCCCAGTGTCTCCAGCAGCACCATCCTCCAGTCCACGCCAGCGACGAGCATCTTCACAGCCAGCCCTTGGCCTCGCCGAAGGCGCGGGTCTCCCGGGGGCCCCGCAGGTACTGCTCGATCTCGCTGTCGGAGATGGGCTCGTCGCCGGTGACGGCAGAGTCCGAAGGGCTCAGAGGTGCCGTCCGCAGTCTCTTCCTGGGATTGATAAGGCAGGGGGGCAGCAAAGGCCTCGGGACACCCTCACGCTGGTGCTTCCCTCCCGAGGGACAACCCTTCTCCTGCGCCGCCCCTCCTGCTGGAGGAGGAGAACTGGGGGACCCCTCGCTCAGGGCTGCACCATCCTGCTCCTCCCCGTCCTGCAGGCAGAAGGCGTTTTTCAGCAGGAAAATGCGGTGTTGCAGCAGGTCCCCGATGTGTTTGACCACGGTTTTCTTGTCCAGCTTAAACACCCTCAGCCAGGCGAGCCGGGAGGCCATTCTCAGGAGGATCTCGAGAAGTTCCTTCAGCCTGAGGTGGGCCGGCGGTGGCAGGTCCACCCCCGCCAGCTTGCAGAAGCGGCCCAGGGAGCAGGAGAGGCGGGGGCCGGGCTGCAGCGACTGCCAGGACAGGAAAGCTGCCGCCGTGACGATGGGAACAGGGTGCCGGCCGGTCACCAGCCACGTCTCGCTGGCCAACTCCACCATCTGCATCGTTCTGGCCACCACCTTCTCCTTGTCCTCCACAAAGGGGGCAGGGACGTCGGCCGCGTGCTGGAACAGCCGAAAGCTGCAAGAGAGAAGAGCCCATCGTTGGCAGTGGGGAGAGGGAGGGTCTCACTCGATGCAGGAGGTGGCTACAGGAACAACACACCCTGTTTCTACTTCAGAGGCTAAGCGCCTCACTCGTCTCTCCAAACTGGGGAGAAAAGGGCAGGAAGAGAAGAACCACAGCCCAAACTGCGATGAGGGGGGTAAAAAAGCCATCAGTCTGTAGAAGCACAGGTGGGCCCTTCTCCCCAGCCCATCTGCAAGCACCGACCCTGCCCGTGTCCACCTCCCGGCCACTCTCACACTACTGTCACTGGCTGGAGCAAGAAGTGAATGAAGTTTGTCATTCAAGGGACAACAGAGTGCACTCCCAAATCATCAGTTTTAGAAGCTGCTGCACCAGTACCACCACCCAGCCCAACGTTCTCCCAGTAGATCTGGGGCTGTGAGCTACCCAAGGGGATACTTTTCCAGATGACGTGGTTTTGCCTCGGTGCAGTTGGCAAAAAGGTGCTGGTGTAACAGCAGAGGTCACCCTGTGTGTGCTTCTGGGACCTCTGCCCTGACCACGGCTGAGTTTCAGAAGCCTTTCCACCCCTGGTGTCACATGCAGGACTCCGAAATGCCCCAAAGGGGCCCCGTTACCTGTTCAGGTGTGTCTTCACCAGATCGGCCAGGCTCAGGGCCGGCACAGAGAGCTCCAGCTCCTTCTGCAGGCTCAAGTAGACGCTGGCAAACAGCTCCTGCTTCGCGTACAGGAGGGAGCAGATTGTCCCCATCGTCACGGGCCAGTTGTGCTGCCGACAAGTCACGAAGACGCAGCAGCCCCCCAGCAGCTCCTTCTTCTCCAGACTGACCAGGTGGAAGGAGGGGTGCTGCACAGCTCTCTGGAAGTACGACACCGCCGTTTCCTCAAACACCCTCGGGAGCTGGAGGACTTTACAGAGGTCCTGGACCCGCCTGATCCCTGGGAAAAGAGACATTAAAGAGGAGCTCGAGCAGCTTCTGATGAGCAGGACATCCCAGCGCAGCCAGCATGCACCCAGCAGCCCAGCTCCTGCAGCCAGTGTGCAAAGACCTCCCGAGTCCTTCGGTGCAGGTGAGGCAGCTTGCTGAAGGCAAGCGTTGGCTGGATGCAGAATTAGCTGCTGCCTTCATGCTTTACAGCCAGCTCTGAAGGCTTTTAGCATTTTAGAGAGCATTAGAAATACGTAAAACAAACTACAGAGAAGCAGCAGGAGAGAATGGGGGTGTGAGGGAAGCTCTTACCTCGCTGCAGGCAGCGGCTCAGCTGCTCCTTCTGGCCGGTGCTCTGGGAATAGGCCACCTCTGAAAAACAGTCAGTGTTAGGCCAGATGGTCTTGCAGAGACTCTGGGGGAGTCTGGGGGACAGTGTCATTTAAGTTTTGGGCAACTAGGTGCCCAAATTTCTATTAATTTCAATTATCAGAATTGATAAGTCTCTGAGGGCACTAAACAAGAGGTGGCAGCCCAGGTTAGGTAATGGTGAGGAGCAGGATCCCTTCAAGCCACCACTTGACAACAAACAGAATGAGCAAACGGCCTCAGGGAGCTCCACTGCTCTTATCACAGAATGGCTGGGGTAGGAAAGGACCTCTGGGGATCACCCAGTCCAACCCTGTCACACAGAGCAGATTGGACAGGAATGTGTACAAAAGGATTTGGATTATGTCCAGAGGAGACCCCACACCCTCTCTGGGCAGCCTTTTCCAGGGCTCTGCCACCCTCACAGTCATTTCCCACGTCCCAGTTTGTGCCCCTTGTCCTGTCCCCAGACACAACTGAGGAGTCTGGCCCCATCCTCTTGCCCCCTGCTCTTTAGCTATTGCTCAGCATAGCCCTTCCCCTCCCCTCCGCACCGGCACCGCGGCCGCGCGGGCTGCAGGAGCCCAACAGCCCCCGGGCTGGGAAACCCGGGTGGCTGCGCGGGGAGCGCTTCGCTGCTGGGACCGACTCAGAATGGCCAAAACCAGGTCTTCACCCCAATTTCACCCCAGGCCGAACGCTCTCCCAGCCGGGGCAGACCTCCCCCCCAACCCCGGGCCGGGCCGCACCTCGCAGGTGTTCCTCCTCGGTGTAGGTGGTGGTGAGGACCCCCTCGGCCAGGACGCAGCCGCAGGCGGCGCAGACCAGCTGCTGTTGCGCGTAGTGCGCGTCCTCCACCAGCGCGGCCGAGCCGCAGCTGGGGCACTGGCCCCGCGCCGCCATTGCCGCCGCCAACTGCCCCGGGGAGGGGGGGACGGGCACACATCGCCGCCCACCAATGGTGGCGCTCTGAGCCGCAGCGCCCACCAATCGCGGCACCGCCCGCGGTCCTTCCCGGACCCGGTCCGGCTGGGTCGCCGCACCCCCGAACGCTGAGTTCCGGGGACCTCGAGTTCCGGGCTGCTTAGCGGCGCCAGCAGGGAGCGCTGCGAGCTGTGCGTTTAAAAAGTCATCACACTAATTAGAGATGCTCTGGGCAGCGACTTCCACTTTTCAGGCTAAAAAGAGCATTCCCAGTGAGAGACACCAGAAAGGAGCAGGGAGCCAGGAGTCCTCTGCGAGCACAGAGATGAACTGAAGGCCTGACACCTGGTGACACACATTTATAAGAAATAAAAACCATTGTATTGCTGCAAAGAGCTTCTTAATAAGAAGCTGCTGATCTGTAAAACTCTTAATTGGCTCCTCAGTGGCCTCCTGCAAAACCTGACAGGGCCTCTAATGAATGTAAGTGAAAATGGGGCCTTGCCCCTCCGAGCTGGGAAGGCAGAGCCCTCTCCATCTCCTGGAATTGCCTCCACAAAGCGTCACCTCAGACGGGTGGGGAACGGCTCCCGAACCGAGCGGCACAACCTCCCGGGGGGATCACCTCCAGGAAGAGTTTCAAGCAGCACAGCCTGCAAGGAAACATTCCTCTTCCTGCCCCTGGGCAGGCCCAGCTCCTGCAAGTGTTTGGCTGCAAAACCAGAGGAGGATGAAAAAGCAAAAACCCAAACTCAACTGAGAGATCAGAGAGTTATTGGTTACAGAAAAATACTAAACTTGGTGTAAAAGCAGCTCCCCCTCCCCTTCTCTCAGCCTTTGGGAGCTGGAAGCTCAGAACAGAGCCCTGCTGTTGCAGAGCGTGGAACAGCCAGACTTTGTTTTCTAAACATTTCACACTACACAGAAAACCTAAAGCTACATTTGCATGTTCAAGAAAGAGACAGGTTCTAGAAGAATCCTCAACGAGGAAAGGACAGAAAGCTTCCACAACTCTACCCTGCTGCAGATCATGCAGAGCTGTGGCTGCCCCCACGAGGCTGCACA
>BJBW01009781.1:0-44642 GCA_004320125.1 Scolopax mira
GTGAGGGCAGTGAGACACTGGAACAGGTTGCCCAGAGAAGCTGTGGCTGCCCCATCCCTGGAGGGGTTCAAGGCCAGGCTGGATGGGGCTTGGAGCAACCTGGTCTGGTGGGAGGTGTCCCTGCCCAGGGCAGGGAGGTTGGAACTTGACGATCTTGAAGGTCCCTTCCAACCCAAACTATTCTATGATTCTACAGCAGAGAGCTCACATCAGGGTGTTGCTGGCCCTACACCAGCAGCTCTGCACCACTGCTGTGAACGCTGAACCATTCACAATCATCTCTAAACCAGCCCAAGGTGCTCAGTCTGGAGAAGGAGAGGAGATTGATTTATGTTTTTTTAAGCCCAGGTACCCTGCAGAGCCTATTGCCTGTGCGGGACACGGCAGAGGAGCATTTTCCCACACCCCCTGTGGTCCAAGGATGCTCTTCAGCATCAACGCTGAGCCTTGAGCCGGGAGCACCATCTGCCGGCTGCAGAACAGGGAGCGGGCTCACCGGAGGGATAAATTACAGGGTAATTTGGAGCTGTGTGTGCCACTGAGCAGACTGCCTAGCAAATTAGGGATGAAAAAAAGATCACAGGATCACAGAAAACCCTCGGCTAAACCTCCTCCCATCCAGGTTACAAAAGGGACTCCAAACCAATCCCTCTCTCTACGCTAGAGCCCAGCAAAAAAAAAAAAATAAAAATAAATCACTTGGGTGAAGGATTTCCAGTTGTAAATGGGCTGGAGCTATTTACAGCCCCTGCAGAGTTCACGGACAGTTTCAGCTAAAAAAAGATCAAAGTGTGTCACGGGGCAGTTTTCTTAATAAAAGGGCCTGATTTTCTTCAGTTTGAAATGCGGTTTTCTTTCCAAATATTCCTGATAATAATAACGAGGGGAATACAGAGCCTGAAAGGGAAACAAAAATATGTCTCTGGTGGAACAGCAAAACCATTTAAGCAGCTCCCACGCAGATTTTTCTTGGGTTCCTCAGGTCTGCCAAAGACCCAAACTGGCAAGTATTTACATCACGCTGCCAAGCCATCCTCCTGCTTTAGTTGTCCCATCCTCAGCTCCACTGAGCTCCACGCACCTCTCAAACCCATAGCCCTTTCCTCCTCCAGCTACTAATCCTTCTAATCCTTCTGGTCAGCACAGAAGGAAATCTCTCCCTGCCTTTTTCCTTTTCTTCCCCCCCCCCTTTTTTTTTTTTAATTTCTTTTTTTTTTTCTGCCTCCCCCTTTTTTTTTTGGCTGCGGTGGTCCAAGAAAGGCTCTCTGATGGATGGTGGCCGTGCCCAGGATGAGGGGTGGCGTGTGACCTGGGCTCCTGGTCCCTGAAAGGCCACACTGGGGACTGCTATAGCTGCCACCACTCCATGTGGGAGCCTGTTGTTCCTTCGAGGTGTCCTTGGGGACAGGAGCGAGGTGTGGCTGGGAAGCGGCCAGGGCATGTTGCTAGACCTGGGGAGATCAGCATGGTCCCTCTCACCTCCAGGGTTATCTCACCTCCTCACCAGCCACCCAGGAATGCGCTTGGACTCGCTCGGTCCTGCTCATCCTAATTACACCTTCCTGGAGCGCTGTACACGATTCCCCTCCCACCCTCACGGTGCCTTTTCTCCTGCTTGTCCCTTAATGCCACACCACCTCCTCGCTTTCCTTTGATTTTCATCACTGGATAGCCTACCTCTCAGCACTTCTGTGCCTTTCCCTCTCCCAGCCCTCAACCACCTGGAAAAGGATGCCCCTGGCTCAGTACTTGCTTTCTGGCCTCTCAAAAGAAATGCTCTTTTGGCCAACACAACATGAGCCACGGAGAGTCGAGACCATTCCAAGGGAACGTCCTTCAGTCCTGCAATTGAGAATGTGTGACAAAGGAATCACCATAGCCCAGGCTAAGGGTGAACCAGAGCTTCTAAATGCTCTAAGCTCACTTGCTCCAAGGCACAGGCAACTTCTACATACCACTAAGAGGATGTTTCCCTGAAGACCTTTGCCTTTTCCTGACATTGGCTGCTCAGATGGGGGTCAGGGCCAGCCTAGGACACAGGAGGTTGGATCTACCCTTAAATTGCTGCCCACCTCCGGGCCTCAGTTTTGCCTCCTGTAAAATGGGCAGAATGGGAGGGGAGCTGTTTCCCTGAGGCACTTTGAGACCCACAGCTGGAAAACGCTTTGGAGGTGTCATGGAATCATGGAATCATTGGAGTTGGAAGAGATCATCATCTAGAGATCATTTAGTCCAACTCCCTGGCCAAAGCAGGGTTGCCCAGAGGACATCACTCAGGAGCANNCACACCCTCCCTGGGCAGCCTCTTCCAGGGCTCTGCCACCCTCACCCTAAAGAATTTCTTCCTCACATTTGAGTGGAACTTCCCATGTTGCAACTTGTGCCCGTTGCCCCTCGTCCTGCCACTGGGAGCCACGTGAAAAGAGTCTGGCTCCATCCTCCCTCAACCCACCCTTTAGATATGTGTCCATGCCTTGAACCTTGAACCAACCCTCCACCCGCGGCCATTGCGACATTTCTGCCCCCGCTGATGTGAAATAGTTTTCACTGGGTGGACTGGATGCAAAGATTTCCCCAGGTGTCCCCGAGTGAACCATGAGGACATCCTGCCAACGTGAGGGTACGTTCCCCACTGCTCAAGCACATCAGATCTCACAGGAGGCTGCTCCACCAGCATCACCCTGCCCAGAACATCACAAGGGAACTCAAATGGGACAGCAAAGAGGTCACCTGACCCAACGCCATCTCTAATGGCACAATCTTGGATGGATATAGCTAAAAAAAAAAAAAAAAATAGACAGGCTTCTGGGCACACCAGCACCTTTCCTGCCTTTTCCGGGCCAAAGTGCTCAAAAAACCTGTTTGCTTTTCCCAATGCCTATCAGTCAGTCTAATTAAAGCTATTAAATTTCCCCAGCCTTTGTCTGGCTCTGGTTTTGGAACCACTTGACTGGAGGAGGAGAATAACACAGGCCACGTTCTGTATGAGATTGCAAGCAACACTTACACCTTTTTGGGGTGCTGAGGGATGTTTTAACAGGCATTAAATACCACTGAAACCATACGAAGCTGGTGCAAAAGGCAAAGCTGCAGTCAAGTCAGCTGAAATCTACTTCCTGAGACTTTTTCAGCTCTTTCAGGGTGGAATCCTATGTATTCCCTAGACAAGATTAATTTCCTTTTTTATTTTAATCTCATACCTTCTGCGTATCTTTTAAAAGAAGAGACTTTAAATTCCATCTTGACCTTATTTGTTTTTTTTAAAAAACACTGTCCTTTGAGCATTTTGCATCGACACCAAGAAACTTTTGAGATATCCGGGAGCCAGATTTGGAATTTTTACACCCACTTCTTCACCTCATTTTTCACATCCCTCAGTTGCATTGGTACCAGAGCAAAAGGCAGCAAGAGTGGTATAGGATTTGGGTTTTTTCCCCCTCTTTCTGTGATTACTTGTACAAAGCCCTTTAAGGGGAGTTTGGATCTTCTCTGTATGCTGGAAATGAAACCTTACCATCTTATTTCAACCCAATCGATGGGTTTGGGGGTTTTGTTTTGTATGGTCTGGTTGGTTGTTGTTGTTTGGGGTTTTTTAGCAGATGATTACCACAGATGGTGGTAGGTTCCCTATCTCCTGTTGTCCTTAGACCCCGTCTGCCATTCTGGGAGAAGAGCAAACAGTCAAACACACGTTACAGCACTCAATGCAAAGGTCAGGACAGAGCTGTATCAACCAACATGTCAGATGGGATAATTTACCAGTCCTTCTGGCCATAAGAAAAAAAAAATATTGTATTTTAAAGCTCTTTGGGCCCATTTTAGAAAATTTACAGAGCTTTTGTCAGTAACAATAACAAAATTTGAAGGGCATTATAAAACAATTTTGCATCCCCTTCCTTTAGCGAGTCCCTCATAGAGTCTTTTAAACGACCTCTGAGAGCTGTAATTAAGTGCTTTGAAACGAGTTTGGGACAGTTTTGTTGCAGGCTTCGCCTCCAGCCCCTTTGGCTTGGAAAACACGCCTGCTTCCAGGAAAGTGACTGTTGCATTTAATTGAAATTAGAAGTTGACTGGGGAGGCTGCTGGCTCCGAAACACCCTGGTGCTGCTGGTGCTTCTGTGAGCTTGGAGGAAGATCTGGCTGCCTCTTGTGACAGCTAATAATAAAAGATTAAATTCCTCTTCTTTATTTTGGATCCGCCTACAATTATCTCAATTATCTTTTTCCTTTTTTTTTTTTTTTTTCCAATCCCCTTACTTAATTTGCCTCGGAGTAAACAAAAATAGCTCACCCCAGCAAGCAAACACCCAGTGGTGTCCTTCCTTCCTTCCCAGTTGGTTGAGGCATGCCTGGAGCTTGATTTCAAAACACTGTCACTGCCTGGCCTGAGGAATGAGAACATTCCAGTTCAAGAGTCCTGAAACAGACCTTTGGAGACTTGCAAGAAACAACTGGAAATGTTTAGTCTTCTTTCTGCCACAGGAAATGAATGCCAAGTGCAGGGTAGCAGCATCCCCCACATCCCACCAGTGCCCCCCGAGAGCCCCCGGCAACCCCTCAGCTCCCCTGGGGCAGCCTCTTCTGGCAGAGAGGGGGGACACCACCACCCCTAGCACTTGAATTCAGCCCCCCAAACCATTACATTGTGCTAAACATCACGGCATCAAAATTCAATTTCAATATAATAAATAATTAAAACAAAGAAAGGGCTTGTTTCCTTCAGCTTCCTGGGGTTTTTCTTCTACTAGATGAATCTTAGAGCTTTTTTTTCTTGTTTTTGTTTTTAAAGACCCCAGTTTTCAAAATGGTCAGGGCTCCAGGAGCTGGGGTTTTAATTAGTGCATAAATGCCCTCAGCCTTGCTGTAATAGGATGCAGCTGGGAGGCACAGCTGGTCCCTGGGCTCCCTTGATGGTGGCTGCATTTTCTCCTTCACCTCCATGATTGCAAACCACCTGGCCACCCCCTCTGGCTGGGTGGGCATCGCTTGAGGCAACCATGGAGTTTTGCCTGGCCAGAGCCCATCTTGGCACGGCCAAAGTCTGTCTGAGAGCAAATCTCTGCTGGGCAGGTTTCCTTCCTCAAAGTTCCATGACACAGAAAGGACGTTTCATCCACCTGAGGTGGCCCTGAGAGAAGCTCAGCCTCCTGATGGCCCAGCCCCAGGGTCTTGCCCTGGTCCAGCTCTTCTGTCTGGCAGATGCACCCTGGGTGAAATGAGTTGGATGGGTCTCAGCCTGTGTTTTAGCTGATTATGTCCACAGCAGCAGGAAAACCAGCTGTGGAGTAAGGAGAAGATGCTCCTATGGCTCTAGGAGAGGGCAGCATGGCTGGTCCTGTTGACCTGGGGCCGGTCAGAGTGTCTGTGGTGGGTGGTGTGACAGTAACTGGGATGTCCCACATGGCCAGGAGGCACAGGCTGGATTCAATTCTAAGTAGCTCCAGCAGCTCTGGAATCAACCCTCACGGAGAGACCACTGACCCTCCCAAACCAAAGACTCCCTCCTCTGGACTTCACAGGAAACCCCAAAAGCCAAAAAATTAAGGGTGAAAGGGAAAGTTTAATCAGAGGCCTTTCTCCTGGAGTGAGCAAAGAGGAGGTGGGAGGAAAGAGGAGGTGAAGGAGGAGCAGATGATGTAGGAACTGGCCCCAGTTCCCCTTAAACTCCTTGGGGGGGTCTGAGGCAGAGGTGACGTTCACAAATCTGGTTCCCAGCCTTATCTTGGCTGCATGGCCACCAAGAAGCAGTGTCTGGCGGCCCGAACCCAAGCCCCCCATCCTGGGGTACCCAGTGCACCCCAGCCCTAGAGGTGTCTCCAAAGTCAGGAGAAGGTGAGGGCACACCAAAAGCAGCTCTTCCAGTTGCCTTGGCGGGGGATGGAGAGGCAGGGCAGCGCTGGTGGAGATTGAACCTAGTGATTACTTTAAGGGATTTGCTGTCTCTTTCTTTATCCCTCTCTCTCTTTTTCTTTCTTTTTTTTTTTTTCTTTTTTTTGTTTTCTCCTTTTCCCTCCCTCTTATCCCTTTCGTGGTGCATTTGTCTTCGAGGAACCTGGGGTGTTCTTTTCATCAGTTCAATCTCTCTCTGGCACTTGAGTCCTGATTGGCTGAAGGACTTAGGGGAAAAAAAAATCTTTAATTAAGTAGATAATCTCTTCTTAGGAAGTTCTGTGGCTCCATTTCACCAACCCCCTTTAGCTCTTACTTTGGGATTGGTTACCCTTTGCAGAAGTTGGGATTCAGGGGGCATATACCTCCTCATCACACCAGGAGCGCCGGGTGGAAAATAACTCCATCCCTTCCCTGATTTTGTTGGGTTTCTTTTCTTTTCTTTATTTTTTTTTTTCTTTCTTTTCGCTGGTGGTGGTGGTACCCAAGGTGTTGGGTTTTGTTGGGGTTTTTTTTAGGATATCCTTTCTCCCTCTTTAATTTGGATTTTATATTCCACATGGACCCTTATCTGGGCATCTTCTTCCTCACTCCCTTCTTCCAATCCTGCTGTGCCTGGTGAGTATTGAGAGCACCTCAGTCTGTTTCCCAGGCAGGTGCTCTTCCCGGACACCCTAAGGAAATTCCTCTTCACCTTCCTAAATGTCCCTTCTTTTCCACTTAGCTTAGTTCTGGTCTGTAATGGGATCAGACATTTAAGTCCCAACACACTTATGGGCAAGAGAGGTTAGATCCCAGCAGAGAAATTCTCCTTCTTCCCCGTCGCCTCCCAGCAGTAACTCCATGGGTCAAATCCTGAGCTGGGGTAAAAATAGAGGAGAAGAGGGTGAAAGATCTAACCCCTCATTTCTCATTTCCAACTGGGAAGAGAACCCAATGGCAGAGCCAGGGCTTTCTGAGTTTTTTCCCCAAAGGCTCACAGCTCTCATCTTAATCAAATCAAGGGAGGCTTCTTCCGTGCTCCCTGAAGAGGACAGTCCCTGATTAAGAGCTCAGAGCCAGCAGGGGTGAGTTAGATCCACAGGAGCATCACTCCGGATGAGCAGCCGGAGACCCCGCGCTCCTTGACAGGGAACAGGGTCAGGATTACACGTCTGAAATCCATCTGTTGGGATTTCCCGGGGAGAAGCTTTTGGTACGGAGATCGCTAGGGCTTGGGTGGTTCCCAACCACCTGGGTCTCATCAGACCAGTCCCCCCAGTGCTGTCATCTCCCGGGGGGGGTCTTTGCTCTGTCTTAAGGGTGGTTTTACATTGATTTCCAGAAATCTTTTATCAGGGTGAGCAGAAGGAGATCTTGCACAATGTCCCACATCGTTCCTTGTGGAGTGTGTCTATCCCATGCTCAAAACGAGGTGGACTCAAATGACCTGGCTCCGTAGGCATTTTTTCCTATGTGATTTTTACTGAAAACCCCAACTTTATTCTCCGTTCCTATAATGCCCTGGGGAATCTGCTCAGTGGGTTGCAGACTTATCTCTAACAGCGAGGAAAGTCTTTTCCCGTTCAATGCCTAAAATCCCCTGCCTCCCCCAACAGCTGATCTCTGGGATTATTACCAGGGATGGAGAAACCCAAAATCCCAGAAACTCAGAGGTAATTGGGAACTCGGTCCTGTTAGGCTGGAAGTGAAAATTCTTGTTCTGGCAGAGATTTTTCTACTCCCTTTGTTAAAGGAATGTACAACAACTTGAATATGTCTAAATATTATACAGTAGCAAACTCAAGGTAAATCTCCCTTGTGTTATATGGAGAGGTCAGGGAAGAGCTCCTGCTGATTTTCTTTTTCTTTTTCTGCTCTTCCTGTGTATGTCTCTCGCTTTCCTCAATATCCACAGGTTTAGAAAACATTAAAAGATAAGGAAAAAAAAAATCAATATTCTAAAGGAACAGTTGAAAGGGGAGAAATTTCAGGACATAAATGAGTTAAATACAGAAATCCCAGGCGTTTTCAATGGAATTTGGATGTCTAAATTCCTCTATCTGCTTTTTAGAAGCTTTTATCTAAGAGAAAATATTAGAGACTGAGAAAGTCCTGTTGCTCATAGATCAAAATTTCCCGAGAGAAAGGAAAACTGCAAACTTTCTGCAGAACAAGTACACTACAGACCCTGTCTCTTAAAAAGAAAAAAAAAAAAGCAAAGTGTGTGGGAATCGGGCAATAATTCTGCTTGCAATTTTTGCTGGTTTTCTTTATCTGATCCAACAGCTTAAAACACAACAAGATTCTCCCTTTCTATGATTTAATCACAAGAATTGGGGGGGGTGGGGGGGGGGTGGGGGAAGAATACAGATCAACAATAATTGTCTTTTTTTATATATATCTGGCCACTTCTCTGAGTGTGGATTAGATTCTGCTGCATCAGCAAGGTTGAATGGCCAGTGTGTTTCCAGATAAGCAAAATGTCAGGGTTGCATTCAGGAACTAAACAACAAATATATGTAGCAAAATAGAAGGGAAAAAAAAAAAAAAACAAAAAAAAGCTCGAAATGTTAATGAGTTGCCTCCCCATCTCTTATCCTGTGGGAATAATGTAAAAATCACTAATGCAGCAACTTGTTTCTCAATGTTTTCTTTTACACTTCAGCTGTGAGATTTGCCTTTCCAGTGTCACTGGTTTTCTAAAAAGTTGGGGGAGTTTGTGCTTGAAAACTAACTCAGATCCGAAGAGCATTTTGTGTCCATTTGCTGTATTTACAATAATGAAAAGGAAAGATGTAAATACAGTTTTCTGATTTTCCAAAGAGCCGAACCAGCAGCATGGTAGCATGAGTGGGTGAGAAGGTATCAAAAAAATATTTTAAAGGGGGGATTTGATAAGGCTCATAAGGGGGGGATTTGATAAGGGTCATATTGAACCGAGGAACAGGATGCTGTTATTTATTATCAGTTCAGTCATAACTGAACAGAAATTATCAGAGGTTTATTAGTATTTGACACCTGTAAAATAAAATGGGACCAGTTATTTGGGTTTGGATTCAATAAAGCCAGGGTAGAGAACTCCTGCTATAGATATTCATTAACTTTGAGAGAATTTCTTAATATTGGATGCAATGAGAAAGCCTTGATTTGATTTTTACCTGGATGCAGAGAGTCACAGGGAGGGAGCAGCATCTCCTGCCCTGGACCCTCCGTGGGCTGGGGGTGGAAGACCCTCAACAGGTCTCTCTGCTCCTCTTTGGTCCTTGTAAAACCCTCCTGGAATTTGAAAGGGGTTTAGGTAGCTAGAAAACCCTGTCGTGGTTCTCCAAAGGCTTTGTCTGCCTTTGGAGAAGAGAAATAATTTCAAGGGTTTCCTTTCCTGGGCGTGATTTCAAAAAGTTTTAAATGAGGGGGGGGGGGGTGTGTGACACCGAAGTTGTGGGAATTGGGCTGGTTTACACCCATCCTGGGTAGCTTAGGGTTTTACAGTAATATGGAAAATTAGGAAAAATTTAAAAATTAATAAAAAACTCACACCACAGAGACAAAAACGAAGAGAGATTCTTTTTGCACAGAGATGGCTGTAGCGGCTTTGTCACTACATCCGAGGAACAAGCTGAATTGCTCTCTGTCCTTGCTGGAGACTGCATTGGGAATAGAGACACTTCTTTTTTCTTTTTTTTTTTTTTAATTAGCCAGATCATATGGGCAAAGACAGAAGGCACAGAGTTTGTCTCCATTATTATCTTTCTTTCCCTCATAGCAGAAATAAGAAAAATTCCATGGCAGCGCCCTGATATTCAAACTGCCCCATCTTCCCTTCTCCTGAATTAAATGTGGAAGGGGGGTCGAGTGGACTTATGTAAATGACTCCTTTCCATGTCTGAGTCCTCCAAACCTTCTCAGCAGCGTGCCCGATGAGGGAAAATGCCTCCTGCCTCTCTGACTTAATAAAAATGTTTAGGATATCCCGCTGGGAAATCGCTACTGTACCCTTTGCTCGGCCAATTGGCATGTCCTGAACTCAGCCTTTCCCTGAACTTTGAGGTTTATCCCTGGAGGAGAGTGGAATCCCCTGCTTCAGTGCAGCAATGGCCACGGGCACCTGCTAACGGGCTCTTTTGGCTGTAAAAACCTGAGTTTAGGGATTACTCTCCTCCTCTTCAAGCCGCCCCTGCAACCCCTCAGCCAGGGATTGAGGCAAACCCTTCTTGCACAGGGCGAATTTGGCTTTTCCCACCCAGGTGGGAAGCAACGATAAGAAAAAGAAAAAAAAAAAAAAGAAAAAAGCAAGCGAGATAAACGAGGGCTTGCAAATTCTCTAGCTTTTCCCTACGCGGGGGTGGTTTTTTTACCCGTTTTCTCACGGCTGCTGCTGGGATTCAGACCGGCGCCAGCCCCGGTGTGGTCCCCAAAGCTTCAGGTCAAGGCAAAGGACCGGAGGGAAACCAGATGGAAAAATGACTTGTTCATGTTGCTCCCCAGTTGGGTTGGGACGGGGACCCACAGAGCTTACACAGGCTGAATAGCTCCAGGTTCATGGCCCTGTGTGATTCAGGTCACCCGATGCTCTAATCACCCGGCTACAGATGCCGTCTCTCCAAGTCCCAGGAAATATTTAATTAGCTGTACAATGCAGAAGCAGCTCCCAAAGGAAAATTCCTCTGGGAAAAAAAAAAAGAAAAAAAAAACCACAAAAAAACCCACCCAAACCCAAAAAACCCCCCCAAAACCAGCAGTCGACTTCGTGCTAAAGTACCCAATGGGGGCTGGAACGCAGCCGGGTCGGAATCCCAGGCTGGGAACAAAGGAAAGGCATCTCCTGTGCCCTGATACAGCCCTTTCCCTCTGGTTTTAACCCAGGAAAATCTTTCCCAGCACAAGATTCATCAATATGGACACATTTCCAGCAAAAAAAAAAAAAAAAAAAGAGAAAATGTAGACTTGCCAGAGCAAAACTTTGCCAAATTGTTCTCTCAACTCTTCCTAAACCATAAGTAAGAGTAAAGCCCAGGTTTTTGGAGGTTTCCACCAAGCTGTACCCTGTCTGCCCCAGTGTCCATGGCAGGGCCACACTTTGTACCCCGGCTTGGGATGGCAAAGCTTGCTTTTGGCTGTGCTTGAGCCCACCCGGGAATGCCCTCATGATGAATTTATTGCTGAATTTGTGTCCCTCCCTAACCAGGGACATCTCTGGCTCCAGTCAGCATCTCTTGGAAACACAAAAAGGGAGGAAAAATCATACCATAGCCTGCACCTTTCTTCCCTCACCTCCAGTGAAGGTCCACAACGCTGCTGGGATTTTCAGGGAGTGGATTGGAGCTAGAAATGCAGAAAGCATCCCCAAATGCCTGATGGCCCAGCTGCAGGGTGGAGAGAGGGACAGAGCGAGGGTTAAGGCTCAAAGGGCAGCTGAAAAGGAGACGCATCATCCACTGGGAGACATCCAGTGTTTGAAGAAGAATGGTGTCTCGAGCAGAAGCTGAAGAACCCAGTTTCTCTCTAGCTTTTTCCCAAATCACTCACTCACTGCAAGGTCTCCATCCCCTTCTGCCACCTCGCTGCCCTCAGCATCCTTCCCTTGGGATAACAGCAGGGAAGATGCCCCAGAGACCAGAAATAGTGATGAGAGTTATTTTTGCAAAGCTGGAGAGACTGGAACAAGGTGTCTCCCTCCTCTTGCTTCTGGCTAGGGATAGTTGGGGTTGGCTCCTGGGTCTTTTTAAAGCCTCAGTCCTTTCTGCCGTGGGACAGCCAAGCTGGATTCACCCAGCCATCCTCCAAATTCCTAATGGTGGTCCTCTCACCATGTGGACCCTAATGCTGACCATTTACATTGAAAAAAGCCTTTCTTGCTGGAGAAAGAACCTCAGGCTGGCCAGCATGACCCCAGGGAGAGTGATAGAGACCAACCACACTGCTACAACCCTGCAAGAGCCCTGTCTGCTGTCCCACCAGAACAAGGCTTGGGCCAGGAAGCAATTAGGTTGAGGGCTTCTTTGGTGATCCTTTAGGGACCTCCTAAAATCCTTGGTTCTGCTTCTGCGCATTCCCAGAGTTTGCTATTTCAGTTTTTTCCACCTGGAGGTGGGAGGAATGGGTTAACGCCATGGAAAGCCACAGGCAAGGAAAAACCAGGGGCCAGAAGAGTGTGAAACTGGCTACGAAAACCTTACATTCAAAAATAAACAAACGGTAGAGGTCCTTCCCTTTGCCTTGCAATAGCCTTAGGAAGAGGAGCTACATTTTAAGTTTTCCCCCTTCTGTGGAAGAAGCAGAAATGACTGACCCACAGATGATCAGGAGATTCCCAGAGCAGAAGGTTTTGGGAGCCTGCAATTTCAGATTGCTGAAACCAGACCCTGGGCATTCTCAGTACAACATTTCTCCACGAAGAGCAGCAGGTTTAGGTGTTTCACAGGAAATCTTTGGAAACGGTGCCCACCATGATAAGGAGGATGAGTGTGTTTGTGCTCAGCCTTAATGTCACCAAGAGGGGAGTGTGGGCAGCCAGAGCTGCCACCACGGGAGAAGAAGGGACTGTGATCTGGGGGGATGCTGCCAGGACACCCACTGTGAAGGAGCAGAGATGTGACCTCCTTCCCTCGCCGTGGTGAGGGTGATGCTGGCACATGGTCCAGCCCCTGGGGCTGGGAGAAATCCTACCCCGAGTAGGTAAAAGCTGGGGGGAAGAGGAAAGAGCTACAAAAATGGGGGGTTGGAATGAAGGGCAGCCGTGCAGGGAAAAGTAAAAAGGAGGAAGCGGTGAGGGGGTTGCAGCCCCCCAGGTACAGCCTGGCTGGGGGAGCAGAATGGTCCGGGGGGAAGGAGAAGGCACCCTCCTGGCTCTCAGGGAGCAGGGAGATGAGTTGGAGGAGGGGGGTTGATAGACCAAAGGTGTCTGCAGCCAGGAGCCAGGCAGGCTGCGGGGGGTGAGAGAGGAGCCCTGGGATGCCTGGCATTCCCCAAGCCCCTCCGCCATCACCCCCTCCCTGCTGACACTGTCTCTGTCTTCCAGGTCAGTGAATAATTTCCTGATGACGGGCCCCAAGGTAAGAGAAATCCCTTTGATCTCTGTCCCTGATTCCACTAAACCCAGGGAGGGAAGGGGAAAGGGGGGGGGGGGGGCCTCCTCCTTCCCACTCCTCTCCATCTAGCCCTGGCCAAGAGCTCCCCTCACCCCTAGGTTTCATCCAACGAGGCAGAGGAAGGTCAGGAATAACTTGCTACAAAGTGCAGCTCCTTGGGCTGTGTCAACCCTGGGCAAAACTGGCCTGGGGTCTTTTAAAGCTGGTCAGGACCCTATGTTGGAGATTTGCCCACTGCCACCAGCTAAGGTGCTGTCATCTCTTGCTTCCCCGTGATCAGATGATTAGCATCAGGACCCAGATTCATTGAGTTGGAAAGGTACTTTCTGTAGGCCCTGCAGAACATACTCAAGAAGCACAACTGGAATAGCCAGGACCTTGTTTGGTATTTCTGACACCCTCCCTCCTCCTTGCACCCCTCTTTCATAGGCTTTTAGTTCCTAGACAGGACCAGTTGTAAAATTCACTTGATTTTTGTTCCCCAGGAATGCCTCCAAGCCTACCTAGCTCTTGCTAGATCCCTCAATGCTATGGTGGAATGACCTTGTCCCAAAGCACTGGCTGCCCCCCTGGGGCTGTGGTGAAGGAGGAGGCACCTGCTGGCCTGGAGCTCCCTGGTCTCAGAGAAGAAGGCTCTGCCTTCTCTCATGCCGGAGAGATAAGGAGTTGGCTGGTACATCTCCTAACATGGCCAACAGCCAACAGCTCAGCCTTCTTCCCTTGGGAGGCTCCAGCTCTGACCCAGCACAGCAGAAAATGCATTTGCTGGTGGTGGTCAGGCTCCTCCCAGTGGAGGAGTCAAGCCTGAGGCACCTCCTTGGCTCTCCACAACGTGTAAGATGGCATGCAGGATATTTTCAGTTGAACACCAGCCTCCTGGGGAGCCTGAGGCCATGTTCTTCCTGGTGTTAACTGCTTTTGCAGGGGGGTTGGACTAGCTGATCTCAGAGGACTTCCAACCTCAACCAACTGTGATCAGTTTTCCCCCTGATGCTCTCCATCCACCTAGACCCCATCCAGCAGGGCTCACCATATGGAGCTCAGGGCAGGAAAGCTACACCTGCATCAGCTCCACTGCTGTGTGGGAGGTGGATGGGGCTTTGTTGGCTTTGAGATGGAAACTAGACCTTCTGAGACTCCTGGATCCCAGGGAGTAGCCTGGGGACATTCCACGGGGCTGTCCCTGCGTGTTGGCCAACACATCCTGACTCGGTTTTGCCCAACTCTCTGACCTGCTGCTCTGCTCCTAGGCCTATCTCATCTACTCCAGCAGCGTGGCGGCCGGGGCCCAGAGCGGCATCGAGGAGTGCAAGTTCCAGTTCGCCTGGGACCGGTGGAACTGCCCTGAGAGGGCCCTGCAGCTCTCCAGCCATGGCGGGCTGCGCAGCGGTAAGGAACGCATTGGATACCACTACTGGGATCCCCTCACTCCAGGTTGGAGCCCTGGAGTTGGGCTCCTCCTCTCTTCCCAAGAGACTCCTTTTCCTTTGAGGGCCAAGAAGATGCTCCGAGGGCTGGAGCACCTCTATGCACTTCATAGCACCAGCTATGAAGACAGGCTGAGAGACTTGGGGTTGTTCAGCCTGGAGAAGAGAAGGCTCCGGGCAGACCTCAGAGACGTTTCCAGTAACTAAAAGGGCTCCAGGAGAGATGGGGAGGGACTCTTGAGCAGGGAGTGGAACCATAGGATGAGGGGGAACCGTTTTATACTGAAAGAGGGAGATTTAGATGAGATCTCAGGAAGAAATTCTTTCTTGTGAGGGTGGTGAGGCACTGGCACAGGTTGCCCAGAGAAGCTGTGGCCGCCCCATCCCTGGAGGGGTTCAAGGCCAGGCTGGATGGGGCTTGGAGCAACCTGGTCTGGTGGGAAGTGTCTGGGCCCATGGCAGGGGGTTTGGAACTCAATCATCTTTAATGTCCCTTCCAACCATTCTATGATTCTGCGATTTCTTTCCCATCCCCTGGGATGTGCCTCTCCTAGGAATACCCCAGAGGGATCTTTCCAGGAGGGCCCTTCACTGACCATCTCCCAGACACGCTGGCATCTAGCTTTAACACAAGGCAGCCTTGCAATGCCAGTATCACCTCCAGACCTGTTGAGCCCTAATTTGCAAGACAGGAGTCTTTTGCCAGGCTGAGCTCATGTCCTCCCTGTAGAGCCAGGACCTGGATATGGAGGACAACCTCAGGCCTCTGGTGGGGCTGGCAGCAGATGAGGGACTAGGGCCCCAGGCAGAGGTAGACAGAGGTGTCAAAATGAGGGCTTGAGGAGGTAATTGCAGCACGAAGTAAGACTCTGAGACTGGTAACAGGTCCCTAAACTGTTCCCTGCTCAGATCCAGACTTTGCTGGCGTTAAATAAAAGCCACAGGCTTGGTGGAGTCAGCTGATGGTCACCACACCAGTCGTGGTCAGTAGGTATGGTCATTGCTCTGAGCACTGGTAGTGTCCAGCAGAAGGTAAGGCGTGAGGAAGCTGGGGGGGAAGGAGCTCTTTGATCCTTGGAGAAGATCCCTTCCCCTCTGGGGTGTATTAGTGAGACGTGGGGGACACTTGGCTCCCGGTGCTGTGTCCCTACTGCTGAGCTCCCACAAGGACAGCCAAGGGCCAAACTCACCCAAAACTCACCCATGCCTTCAGAAAATGGCACGAGTTGGTCTGGATCGAATGTGGGAGCCTCTGTCTTTGTGCAAGTTGAAGCCCAACCCAAGCTACTCCGACATGTAGGGCCTCCTCTCCACCCCACAAAGCCCCTGCCCATTGCAGATCTCTCCCTATGCCATCTCCTGCATGGCAGGAGGCGGTGCAAGCCCTGGTGTGGCCGTGAAACCTTCAGGGTGTCTGCTCTCCTTGTGTTCCCACTTGACAGCAAACCGAGAAACCGCCTTCGTCCACGCCATCAGCTCCGCCGGCGTCATGTACACGCTGACCCGCAACTGCAGCCTGGGGGATTTTGACAACTGTGGCTGCGACGACTCCCGCAACGGGCAGTTGGGTAAGGACGAGCTGCCACCCCCTCCCCACATCCCCGGGGGAACAGGTCTTCTCCTCGCCTCTGCAGAAAGAGGCCCTGCAGAAATAATTCCTTCTCCCCATCCTCGCACCTGGGAGTAGTGCCCTGAGCAGGGCTTTGCCTGGCTCAAAACCAAAGGAGCTGCGTGGAAGCCAATGGGGCCAACCTCAAATTCACACCAGCTGGAGCTGAGCCCTTGATGTTTCCCCGTTGCTTTCTAAATGAGCAGGAAAGTAGAAGAGGGTTTGCAGTTTCCCTGGTTGAAACCAAGAACGGCTCTGTTTAAGCTGCTGGAGGGAATGACCATGTCATACGGGCAGAGGAGAGGACCTGCTGCCGTGCATGGAAACAGCAGGTCTGGTCAGAGCAGGGCTCATCGGGGACCTTGAGGCTCCCAGGGTCTGCAGGACCATGGTGGCCCCAGAGCAGAATGACCAGGGGGGAGAAAGCAGGGTGGGCATTCGTAGATCCCCTCCAGCGTTCAGCCGAGTGGCAGCACACAGCCTTCACCCCCTTCCCATCATGGCACTATCCAGGTCCACAGCCTCGGGGGAACCCCAAGATGCACCCCTCTGGCTTCCACCAGAAAACAAGGACATTCCCCTTGTTTCTTGCAAAAGGAAAAAGGTCAAATTTAAAATGAACAAAATGTTCTGGAAGCCATTCCCCACCCCACCGGGCAGTCGGTACGTGTCAGTTGATGACAAGCTCCTCTGGAGCACCCAGTATTTAGTAATTTGTTTTATTGGGTTTTTAAAACAGCTAATAGGTTTTAAAACTATTGGCTAATATTTTTTAAAACAGTTTTAAAACACTGCTTCTTAGGTGTCGGAGGCATGGGACAGCCCACCCCTAGCAGAGCAAGAATTTTGGGCAATGACACACCAAATTTTATCCTCTCTGGAAGACTGCGTTAGTCATGCTACGCTTCTTTTCCCCCCAAAATGTATCTGGTTTTCATGAAAATTTTCCATCGTGAACTTAAAACCGCGGAAGGCAAAGGAAACTTTTGGGCTTGTCCAAAACAGCGTGATTCAATCCTAAATGCCCTGGCGCTGGATCCAAGTTGGTGAAAGGTTTCCATTCTCCTTCCAGACCCGGCTCTTGATTTGGGAGAGAAAAATCTCTTCATTATCTGCTGTAATTGTCCACCTCCCATGAGAAACCCCCCCCACCTTTCCCTGGGAGAGGGCACCACGATGCTCGGGGGGAGTCAAGGGGCCAAGCCTTTCGAGAGAGTCACCAAGGCCATGAAGCCACAATTCCCCAAGCTGTGTTGCCCCAAGGCGTGTTGGGGTCAGGATGTTCCAGGTTTCAAATCATCATGCAGAATTTGGCATTTTTCTCTAGGGGGGGGAAAAAAAAGAAGTAAACCGCATGGCAACGTGTTTCTAGTTGGCCCCAGCTCAGTTATGGAAGCTCCCACGTGGGCAGCAAGAGCTTTCCTGTTCTCTGACGAGTCCTTTGTTTCTTCACAGTAATTAGAAAACCTTCTGAGACACCAACCAGGTACCAAAAATGGGGTCTTCCTTGTTAGCAAGATGCTGTCCCCCTGAGTCAGACTGAAGTGGTTCAAATCAGGGTTGGAAGGCAGGCAATTAAAGACCCCAAGCCTTTATTTATACGGTTGCTGATGCAGGATAATTAACAGCTGCTGAATCCTGCTCTTATAGAAAGCCTGGAAATCCCTGGGTTTGTCACACAGGACCTACCCCTTTGCTGCCACTTGCTCCCCAGGCACGTGAAGAGCCCAAGGGGAAGGAATCAGGGAGTATCGTGAGGTGAAAGGCTGGGTTTGCCCCAAAATCTCCCTTCTCTCCTGTCACTTCTGAGACCCTTTCTCGTCACCGCAGCCAGGTGACCACGAGCCAGGCTGGTCCCCTGACACCACACGTCTCATGTCCTTCTCTAGGGGGGCAAGGCTGGCTGTGGGGAGGCTGCAGCGACAACGTGGGCTTTGGGGAAGCCATCTCCAAGCAGTTCGTGGATGCCCTGGAGACTGGACAAGATGCCAGAGCTGCTATGAACCTGCATAACAATGAGGCGGGTAGAAAGGTGAGCCCCTCTCTTCTCCCCTCCAACCTGACAGCACAGACCAGTTTGGCTCTGGCCATTTGCTGGGGAGAGCAACAACTTGTAGCTAAAAGCACGAGGCCAGAAGAAATGACTACCTTGCTGGGGAGAAGGGGATGGCAGCAGTACTGACCCGGTGGGTGGTGGTTGTTCTAAGGTAGCAAACCTTCTGAGATTGCACTGTTAATTGCTTCCTGCTGTCCTCTCTTCTCCCAGTTTGAGTAGGGGAGTACCCAACTCAACTCAACCCTGTACCCAACCCTACTCAACTACTGTTGGAGAAGCCAACAACCCCTGGGCAGGACTCCTATGGAGGGAGGGTCGATGATAACCCCTCCATAGATCTGGAGCCATGTGTCTCCAGCACAGAAACGACCCCTCTGGATCTTCTCCTCAACCCTCTTCTCTCTCTCCTCACCCTGTAGGCAGTGAAAGGGACCATGAAGCGGACTTGCAAGTGCCACGGGGTGTCGGGGAGCTGCACCACCCAGACCTGCTGGCTGCAGCTGCCCGAGTTCCGGGAGGTGGGCACCTACCTCAAGGAGAGGTACCACAAAGCCCTGAAGGTGGACTTGCTGCAGGGGGCAGGCAACAGCGCTGCCAGCCGGGGCGCCATCGCCGAGACCTTCAGCTCCATCTCCAAGAAGGAGCTGGTCCATCTAGAAGATTCACCCGACTACTGCCTGGAGAACAAGACGCTGGGGCTGCTGGGGACGGAGGGCAGGGAGTGCCTGAAGAGGGGCAAGGCCCTCAGCAAGTGGGAGAAGCGGAGCTGCCGGCGGCTGTGCGGGGACTGCGGGCTGGCGGTGGAGGAGAGGCGAGCCGAGATGGTGTCCAGCTGCAACTGCAAGTTCCACTGGTGCTGCGCCGTGCGGTGCGAGCAGTGCCGCAAACGGGTCACCAAGTACTTCTGCGTCCGCAAGGAGAAGCGGGAGAGGAGCGGGGGCGGCGGGGCCAACCGCAAGCTCAAGAGAAAGCTCTAACTCGCCCCCTCCACGCTCCTCTCTCTCTGCCCTTCTCCTCTCCTGCCCTTCCCCGTCCACCCCCAGCACTCTCTCCCTTTGGCTCGGTTTTGTCTCGTTCCCAAAGGCCTCTCAGCGGGGCTTGGGTAAGGCCCCCCAAGAGCCTTGGCCACCCAGGGCATTTCCCATTAGCCCAGCGGGTGATGACTTCTAGGAAGACCCTCAAATGTTGACCCTCAAGCGTTGAGATTTGGTCCCTTCCACTCAGAGTCACTCTATCCAGTGGGTTTTTATGGCTGAAGACGCAGGTGGTCTCCCCTTTTCAGCTTGGCTGTTCCCCCTCCAAAAAAGCACCTGCTCTGGGCTTTCCAGAAAGTGAGATCAACGTTTGGGAAAGCAGAAGGAAGCTGAGATGGCACCACCAGAGTTGGGCAACTCAGGGTGGTAAACCCTAAAACAGAAGGGGTTTCTAGTGCCCTAAAAAAAAACATAATAGGGGAACGAAAATAAAGTTATTATTGCCTTTTATCAAGGCCTACACTTGAAGGAAATAGAAAAGGTACACAACTCCTTCCCGCAGCAAACCAGGAGGCTCCCAGCGCCACTTCCCATCCTTTGACAGCTTTGCTGAGCTCTCCAAGTGCTTTACGTCGCGTTGGAGAGGGCAGCAGCAAGGCTGAAGCTGCTGCTCAATCTGCCCCTTAAACCGTTGCCCAAAAGAGAAGTCCCACCACTTGCTTTTTATGCCCTTTCTCTGTATTTTTACACCCTTTCCCTATATCTTCTAAGCCTCCAGGAAGGACCAGTCTCCCCTGTCACCCCACCATCCCTGCCCAAGCCCTTGATGAATGATGCTATGAAGATGCCCTCACGCTTCTCGGGTCCCTTCCCCCCCCCCCCCCCCCCCCCCCCCCCCCCCCACCGCCCCCCCCCTTCCCGGGTCCCTCCCCCCCCCCCCCCCTCCCCAAATCTCTCCCAGAGAGGAGGTGCCAGCCGAGCCCATGCCCCCCCTCCCCGTGTCCTTGCCAAGCACTCTTACCCCACAGCTAACTAACTAAATACTCCCTCCTAGGCTGAGAAAATAATGTCAGTTACTATTTAATGCTGTTGTAAATAGGAAAGTGAAGCACTTTGAAGTTTAATTTATTGCACAGTTACTGTGATGTATACAGAAACAGTTTGTCCTCTCCCGCTTGTTGTATATATTCTATAGGCTAAGCAAGCAGCGGGAAGGTCGGGTCGATGTGTCCCTGTCCCCTCGCTGGGGTTGGGAGGGGAAGAAGCCATCAGCTCCAGGAGGACCTGGGGAAGTTCACTGCGCCACCACGGTGACCTCCCACCCGCCCGGGCTGTGATGTTTGAAATGTCCTTTAGCCAGACGAGAAGCCAGCAGAACGAAGCTACTGGCCATTAGACCCGTCTCATAGCCAAGATTTGTAAAACCAATAGCCAATGCAATAAATCAGTAGCCAAGTGCTTGCAAAAACGCTGTTGTGTCTAAGTAGTTGGGTGGGCTTTTGGTTTTTTTTTCTTTTTTTTCATCCAGTTGGGTGGGTGGATGGATGTAGCTGCAGTTCTGGAGACTAAAACCCATCCATTGAGCAGAAGAGCTGACCAGTGCCCTCCACGCAGCACAACCTTGGTCCCTACCAGGAGGGGAAAGGGCCTGATGGCTCCTCAAGCTTTCATCCAACTGCAGGAAAGGGGGTGGGAAGGGGGAAAACAGGTGCCCTCTTCAGAGTTGATACGTTAAAGACACTCAGCAAGACTGTATGTGTCCCTTAAGTTATCAAATACCCTCACAATGCAAGGACTGCTCCGTTGGGGTGGGAATTTGGACCCAGGGCAAGCTGGGGTCTCACCAGAGGAAGAGCGTTCACGCCAAGCAAGAAGCTGGCCCTTGGAAAATGGCAAGAAACATCATTGGCCCGTTCTCAGGGAAACCTAAACCACTTTCCCATCCCACACAAACCACCAGCAGTTTCCACAAAGGTTCTTATTCCTGCAGTGACCCTGTCCTCGGTCTCCCCTGCACCTCCATCAGCAGTTCCTCCATCTCCCTGTGGTGGGAACGCACCCCTTGGGCAGGAAAGTAAAGAGGTGGTGAGAGCCACCAGCAAGGAAAGCTCCATCATGGGCTGGATGAGGACACCTTGTAGCCCCACGTCCCCCTGGTGCCCCCCCCGTCCCACAGCCAGCTGGAAACCTAAGGAAAGAAGATGGAAAGGAGAAGGTGTGGAAGCTCTTTACCATTTCCCCCCCTCTCTGCTGCCATTATTGCCCCATGAAGGGTGTGGGACGTGCCCCACTGAGCACGGTGACTCCTGTTGGTGAAGGGGACGGGGGGGGGAAAGCATTACAAGCCCCCAAGCCCCCCCCACCACCGCCTGCTTTGTCTTTTTTTCCTTCTTTTTATTTTTTTTTTTTTCCTGGTAGAAAAAAACCCAAACCCATCGACATCGCAGCTGCAAAATGTGCTGACCTCAGCAGCGGGTCGGGGCCGGAGGGGTCCCCCCCTCCCCGGTGTAAGGAGCCCCCCGAGCTGGAAAGGCAGTGGCTGCCATTGTGCGGGGGGATTGGATGCTTCCATGTATTCATTTCGGGTTTAATGAAGGCGCATTCCTCAGAGGAGAAATATTTACATTCAGCTTCCCAGGTGGTCACCTTCGCCCAGATGACACACAAACAGGCCCCCCCCTCCTCCTCCTCCCCATATCCCCCCCCCCCCCAAAACCTCCCCTTCCAGGCTCCCTTTTCCAATCCAGAGCTCTTTAGAGGGGGGGAAGCAGAATAGAGAAGGGAACAAAATGCTAATAAATCAGCCCAGCCGGCCCTTTTTCCCCTCCCCTCTGTGGAGTCAATGGAAAGTGTCATTTCACATGCTAATCCCCCTCCCCTCTCTTCACAACACCTTTTTTTCCCCGAAAAAGTGTTTGGGAAAAGTCCTTGTGGCCCGTTTACAGCTCCCCGCCGCTTCGGATTCCTTCTTGTCTAAGGCCGCGGCCCCCGTGTGGGTCTCTCCCTCCAGCAGGGCTCCTTACAAAAACCATCTCAACAAAGACTTTGGAGTTCATCAGCCTCCCACCGAAATTCACAGCTGCTGAACAAACTAATCCCCTCTCCGGGCCTTTCTTCCTTTCAATGGGTTCTTGGCTTCAAAGACACTTTGGGAAAGGACTTTGCGGGGACTCACACTGCTCCCTCAATAGAAGTTAGTGCAAGCATTATCTTCAGAGCAAGTGGCTTTACAAACAAATACTGCCTAACAATCTCTGCCCCCCCAGCTCCCCCAAACACACACACAAGCCCCAGCCTGCAGACATGATGTTATCTGCCACAGGATTAGAGCTCTGTTCTCTGTGCCCAGGGATCCTTTTCCTACCTTCCCCCCCTCCCCAGCCCTCCGACTCTTTGTCAACCCCAAAGACCTTCTCACCCAACAGAAAGGGCTTTCTCTCTCTCTCTCTCTGGGTGCAGGGATGCTCTGGTTGCATGTGGCCAACATGGGAAGAGGAAAAGCCAAGGAACTATTTGCCTGTAGAGCAGAAAGTGTTGCCAGTCAGCAAAGACAGAGCTATTAACGGAGGAGGCACCTTGCAGCAGGACTCACGAGGATGTTCCCCACACCGGGGCCATGGAGATGGGGCTTCCACCACAAGCCTCTCCAAGATCCTGGAGTGGGTCACCTCGTTTCCTGCCTGATTTCCCTTCCACGAGTTTTTGGGATGGTGATCGCTGGGGGAAACCTGAAGGAAAAGCAACGGTGGGACAAAGAGGAGAGGAGGAATTTGTGGAGAATTCTCAGCCGTGGAAGTGGCCTGAGATAAAGAAAGAGAGAGCCCACACAGGTACTATAACTGGATCCAGAAAGGCAGAATTTAAGACATACCAGGCTTGTTAAGTGATCTCAGAAAACTAGGACTTTCCTTATATGCTCGTTAAGCAAATCTATGCCTCTTGGGCTACCTGGGGTCATTACACCAGTGCTGCCTCTGAAAATCAGTACCTCCCTAATGGGGGACAGCTGGGAGGCCAGACTGGTCACCAACTGCTCCTAAACTGGGCTGCAAAAGCTCTGGGAGACTCCCATACACTCGGTGTTTGCCCCTGCAAGAAGCAGAACTAACAAAAGCTGGTTTTCCCTGAATGTGTGTGATATAAGAGTAACACCCCAAAACTCTAATAAACTCTTGTCCCTTCCCAGCAACAGCCCCTCAAGTCCCCTGGAGCCAGAGGTGATAAACCTATGAAAAAAAAAATAAGAAAATCAAACAGCCAGCAGCATCACAAAACACAGCTTTTATTTTTACTGTTCTGTAATCTCTCAGTGCATCAAACTGCAACAATAGAAACAACACAGCAGCAACAAGGAGGCACTTTGACCTGGAAAGGAGAGAATGAGACGTGTCCTCTCCTTCCCTTCTCGGATTCTTCTCCCCTCCTAAGTCTCCTGGTGGAGCAAATCTCCTGATTTGTGTAAGTCACTGAGCCACAGCCCCACAACGGCGTTGTTGCTCAAGCAGAAAGCAGAGGAAGCAGAGGGCTGGAGAAGAAGCCTTCCTCCCAGCTGGGAGCTGCTTGGTCAGCACAGAAGAGGGTGAGAAGGAGAGGAAGGCAAGGACAGAGGAAGAGAGGGAAAGACACACACACACACACATAGAGATGTGCCCTAAAATCCTACCTGCCTTCCCACCCAGCCTTTTTCCCCAGGCCAGATGTGCTTCATTCATCTATTTTACCCCAGAGGAAATGCCACAGTGATGAAAAGCCTCGGCGCAGCCATGTCCTCCAGACCTGTCAGCATGTTCCTGCCACCATAGTGCCAGGGGACCTTGGAGAACCACCTTTTGTATGTACCTTTGTAGGTAAAATGATGGCACCACACTCGGAGCACCGAGCTGTCTCCCCCTGCTCCACCCTGGACTGGTCAGAGGGGCTTGAGGGGACCTTTTATGGGACCTGAACAATCCCTCCTGCTCCTAAAGCCCCCTAGACTGCCCAAAAAGCCCGATGGAGGAAGCCTTTCAATAACACCAGTGGGCAAAAGGCCAGATGTGCTAATACAAAGGAGGAGAAAAAGGCCAGGAGCCAGGGAGGGCAGCATTTAGCCCAAAGCCAGGATGCAGTGGGCCCTGGAGCCCACAGAGCAGTCCAACCTTCCAGCATTCCTGAATGGGAGAATGCCTGGAGATAGAAGCAAGGATCCAGCCTTGGGCCTGAAAGATAAAGGGCTCAAGCCTGCAGCTTATGGGAGGAAAAGATAAAAGGGAGGAGAGACAGAAATGAATAGGAGACTCGGGTGAAGAAGAGAGAGAGAGAACCCCAGCTAGCCCACAGCAAGCTGGTATTAGCCCTAATTGTAGCAGGATATGGGTGTAGAGGGGTGAGAGGGTGAGCCAAGGCTGAGAATGAAGAGAAAGGAGGAACCAGAGGAGAGATCCTCACTGCAGCCCACGGGAGCGGGGACACCCCAGCGTTAGGTCCCAAGGGAGCCCAGCCATCACTCAGGCAGCTTACACTGCAGCAGGGAATGGAGCCTGAGGCTCTTCTGCCTGGTGGCACAGCCCTCTTTGTCTCCTAAAAATACAAAACCAAACAAGCAATGTCAGCCTAGGCAGGAAGGAGTTTCCCCTTTGTGCCAGGGAAACAAGAAAGAGGAAAGATCTCTTTGCAATCTGGAGGCTAGTGAAAAAATGAAGAGAGAGTAAGAACAGTCTCCAAGGAGTCCCAGGCCCCAGTTGGCCATGTGGAGAGCGGATGGGGCCAGCACAGTTCCAGGCACTGGCACGGACTTACTTCTCCAGAGTCAGAAGGAGAGTCCACAACCTGCTGCACAACAAGGGGTGAGGGAGTCCCCCAGTTCTCGTTGCTCACCGTTCCAGCTGCTCCACGCTTTACACATTCAGCTTGCCAGCAATGGTCATGAGGACCTTCAGGATGGGCATGAAACCAGAGACCTCGCTGAAACTGCTGCTGCTCACCACCTGGGTGTGAACCAGGAGACCCTGCTGGTAGTTCCTAGCCTCGATGCAGCGGGCAATTTCATGAAGACCCATGAGGATATTTGGAGAAAGCTGTGGGGAGGGAGAAGAAATGAGTCAACATGCTCAGAACTGTAACACAGCACCCCCAGCCCACTTCCCTCCAAACCCTTCCCTCCTCTTCTCCACCTCATCCTCACCAAACAGCTCCTACACAGTCAAGCACCACCAGGAAGGATACTCTGCTTCTTCCTTCCCTTTTCCAGGTCACAACAAGCATTAATCTAATACCCAGACTGGATTACAGTGAATGTAGATCCCAAGTAATGACATTTCAGCATTAATTGAGTATCTGAGGAGGTCAAAGGTCCATCTAGCACAGAATCCTGTCTCTGTTCAGGCCTAATACAGACACTCAAGAGAAGGGGGAGTGTTAAAAGGATTCCTCTCTTGATAGCTGTTCCTCCAGCAGTTGGCATCAGCAGTTTCAGAGGTTTCCAAGCCAGAGGTTACACTAAGTTCACACTTAAATACGACCCCCAGTTGTCCATTCCAGCCTGGAACCTTCAGCCAGTATAACTTCTGGGGGCAAAATGATCTCCCCAAACACCTCCCCAGCTTTTCTTTACGCTACGTCCTGGCCAAGATTAAGGAAGATGAGATGAGGCTGGCTGGATTCAAGGCGGGTTATAAAGCCCAGCCTTCCCTTAGCTTTCTCAATAGGGTATGTGTTGGAAACACTGGGACCACAACCCAGTGCAAAGGTGGGATCAGGAACCTGGATGGACCACAGGGAATGGTGGCATCTACTTACCGCCTGCTCCCGGAGCTTCTCATACAAACACTCCAGCCTCTGCAGCGCATCCTCCAGCTTCCGTCGGGTTTTCTGAGGTGAAACAGGTATGGCTAGCTCCACCAGAGCTTCAGAGCCACCTCTCCCAGAACCACGTTGCTCTCGCTCACAGTTCCTCCCCTCCTCTCTTCTTCCCACAGCACCTGACAATTGGGCTGCATCTCTGCCAGGCAGGGGCTGTGCTACCAACCCGCCGTGCCCTCGCTCGGCACTTAGACATCCACGTTACATATATGTTCTCTTCTCAAGACAAAAAGCTGGATTTGCCCCCTTTTCTCCATCTCCTGGCCCAAGCATTCCTCCCTTCTGCCGGTGCTTGAAGCCCACAGCACAGAGTGCTACCTCCAAAGCTTGAAAAGCATCCACATTCAGACAGCTTCACCCCACCTAACCCAAGCTTCTTCCCGGTCTCCTTAAGGAGAAGAGGGAATATCCTTCCCACTCTAGGAGAGGGCCTCAGTACAGAAGCTCTGGTAGGAGCTGCTGCTGCACACAAGTTGTCTGACAGCAGTTTGGGCTCAGTGCCCATCCCAACGCCCACTAAGCAGAGTTATTCTGGAAGGCTTCATGGTGCCCCCAAACTCTGGGAAGACTTAAAAACCTAACACAACACTGCAAACCCTGCTTTTCTGCTTCCAGACACTCTGGACATGTATGGCCACAACTTTCCAGGGACCAGGGTGGAGGAATTACAGTGACTTGTACACAAAGATTGTCTGGCTTTCTCTTCCAGCCAGGATATCTCAGCCTTTCCCTCTGAGCTCTGAGGATACAGGTAACACCAGCTCTGCAGGAACTATCTACAGATCAAGCCAGTGAAAAAGGAAGCTGAATTAGTTGGGTCTTCTACTTTTCTCAGAAAAGAGAGCCAGGAGGACAAAACCATTGCTCCAGTGAAGAGATGAAGCAGTGGATAAGTGCTAAAGAATACATCTCAGTTCCCAAGAGATGGACAAGCCTAAGGGAAGGAGGCAGATGGAGATTAACTTGGTTATAGGGACAAGGCTCTTCCTCTCCTTACCCAACCAAAAGAAGGAAGCATCAGTCAAACATCTACGAAGGCAAAAAAGACAAAGGTCAGAGAAGGGACGACTTACTGGATCAGTGGCCACAGCAGAGCAGCATTGCACCAACCCCTCAAAGGTGGTCTTTAGAGCCTGGTGCTCAGGGGGCACCTCCTTCCTCTCAACCTTCTCCACAGGTAGCTGCTGATACTGAGAGAAGAAGAAGAGAAAGAAGCAGCTGAATGAACGCAACAGGGGCACGAAAAGCTGAAGCAGGTTGATACCCCTCCTGCAACTACGAACGGAAATAATTTCACCCCTTGACAAACCCAGAGAACACCTGGAAGCACAGAGTTAGATTATCACCTTCACACCATGGTAGAGCTTCAGGCTTCTGTGAATTCCCAGCTCCCAGCAGGCTGACAGCCTCCCCCCCTCTCTCCCATCTGTACCCAGGTATCGTTTTCCACCCTGGCAATTCCTCTTAACACTCAAGCAGAGATATCTTATAAAGGCTAAGGAGCAACACAAGCTCTGCAGCTGCCAGGTAATGAGAATCTCAAAAGTTGAGCTGTTTTTCTTCTTGACAAGGAGGTGGTGGCTGTGGGATGCCCCGTTTTCTCTGGGTACCTGCAGGCTGCCTTCCTTGGGTGCTCCTGGGGGTGACTGCCCAGATTCCTGCACCCTGGACAGCTGAGGATGGATCCCCTGGGGCTCAGCGGGCAGGCTCATTACTGGAGCTGTGATGGGGGCTGGAGGAGCAAATTTATCAGGCAGCTGTCAGCAAAAAGAAAGAAAAGAGGGTTGGTTACAATCTCCACAGTCAGATCCCACTTCCTTTCTCAATTGCACAGCACCCAGTTCTCAAGATGCTGTGTAACACACCCCTGTTCTTTCAGCCCCCCTGACCCACATGGGGCCCTTCCTTTTGCATCCCAGATGAACAGTCAAAGAGACAGCAAGAAAACTCCTCGGGAATTGTTCAATCAAACAGATCTGTTGCCCCTGAAAGCACCGGTCCTCAGAAAGCCGCCTTGGCTCTGCGACGGCACGAGTCCTGAATGTAGAGATTAGCAGCAGTAAAGTGTCCAACAGAGCAAGTGTTGGGGAAAATCCCACGACATGGGGGGAAGAATCCTCTTGCAAACACTTCACCGTGCCCCCGCTAAGCCAGGGAGTCAGGATAGATTCACTCCGACAGGGCTAGATCAAAAGGAGATGGCTTTAACAAGAGGCTAATCCTGTTGTAGTGAGCACAGCCTGAAGCAGGTTCCCAGCTACGCTGCCAGGAAAAGGGCGAGAAGTCTGTTCCAAGCGAAAAGAAGAGGAGCAGGGGGGTGGGAATGGGGCCAAAGGAGCTTCTCATCACACCTGCCGGGGGGGCAGCGGTGACAGAAATGGGGTACGGAGAGCATTTGTTGCAAAAAAAAAAAAAAAAACCCCAAACAAACAACAAAATGCTCAGCTCCTGGGTCCTCCGGTGCAACCAGTGCACGGCAGGCAGCTCACAGCTACACCTCTCCCAGCTTCTTTCAGCAGAAATGCCTTACCAGCGTTCTGATGAGAGGCTGGTGAGGGGAAATGCTGCCCCCAACTGTCAGGTGTGGATGAGCAGGATCTCCCCAGCCTCTATCAAAAAAAAAAACCAACCCAAAAAACAAAAAAAAAAGGACGTGGGCAAGGATAGGGATAAGATAAAATCCCTATTTCTAAGCCACGAGAGAACTGCAGTCAGGCTGGGAAGCAGCGCCAGGGGATGCAGCATCACAGATGATCAAGGCATCGTCAGACAAGGGCCACCCTGGAGCACGGCACGCGAGTTGGGATGGCAAAGGGCCAAGGTGACACAGATTCCAGCCCTAGTTAGACAGGGAATGCCAAAGCAGACGGACCAAGACCCTGCTGAGCGTGACAGGGAGCGTTTATAAGAACATTAACTGTTGCGTGGAGCTCCCTGACTAAAAACCAGAACCACACACTAACTGGTGGCTGAAAGCTTACCTTTTTCTTTTGAGGGCCTCCTCTTGCAGCAGAAGGATCGGTCCAGGATTCCTGAGCTGGTAGGAGAGAGGAGAAGACACAAACATCAGCCACTGAGAAGGTGGCCGCAGCAACGATTCGTGGCTGGGTGCACGGTTTGGAGCTTCCCTCAACAAAACGGCCCGTGGCTCCAATTCCCCCCCATCGTTTGCACCTTCAGACCATTTCAACCAAGGAATTTCAGGCCCAGCTCAAGGGCCCAAGAACTGCTCCCGCTTCCCTTTGTGTTTCTTAATTAAATTCTTAGCATCCCAGCTAAGATGCACAGGCTCCACGAGGTGATGTCTGATCAGATGGAGCTGACACACACCCAATCCCACACAAAAAGCTTTTTTGCAACTACCCCAATCTTTTCACATCCTGCAGAGGCTGCAGAAATCAGCGTCAGGAGTGAACCTTGGTTGGGACCTGCTTGTGTGCGTGCACAGAAGGGTTCGAGGAGCTCCTGGGGTTCCCCAAAGGGAGAATTTGGTACTGGGGTACCTCAGCAAGGGCTCTGTGATGGGTGAGAAAGGGTTTCTCATCAGCACTTGCAGGAGTGCCTCACGGTGGCAACCACAGCAATGGAGGCTGCTGTGATAAAGGGGAGGGGGGGAGAGAAATTTAGGGGTTGGTTGAAGTTTTCCCCTTTCAAAATCACGTTCAGAAGCAGAGCTTAGCAAAATTTGCAGGCATCCCAACTAGAAGGGAATAGACTTAAGGAGTGTCTCAGTAGGCACTTCCCTGGTACCTGGCCTCTACCCTCACCCCAGGTAATTAAAAATCCATCAGGCAACGCGACATCAAAAGACTTGCAGCCACACTTCATTCTGCAAAGGTCAAATTCCAACAACCTTGTCTGCTGCTGTCCTGCAGGGATACCTGCATCTTCAGACTGGGCTTCTTTTGTCACCCCAGTATTAATAATCTCACGCCCATGAGACAGGAATAATCTGTGAGAAAGTGGTGTAACTCTAAGGGGCAATATCAGAATTGCTGGAGCTCAGTGACACACTTAATGAGCCGCTGATCCTGAAGTGAGCCTTAAAAAAAAAAAATCAAAATCACAGGGGAAAGATGCAAAAGGTGCTTCATTACTTTAATTACCTTTATTATTAAAATTCTGGCAGCCTCTTTTCGCCCTCCCTTTTCCCATGATTTCGAGACTCGCTCTCTGATGAGTTTGGATCAGCGGTTTAATTAAGTTGGCACTTATTTCTAGCTTGGGGATTCTGTGCCCTAGAACTCCGCTGGCCCCCACCGAGCCCGTGGCCTGGCAGTCCCTGGCACTTCTCCAACCCCGTGGCACTTGGAGTCCTCGCAGGAAACAGCTAGTCTTTAAGGCAGGCACTTCATCACCAGACGTGAGACAAGAGGACCCTCCTGCATTTTGCTGGGATGAAACTTGGATATTTATTTTTTTTTTAATTTATTTTTTTATTTTTTCCTATGCTGCTCGTGAAAGAGAAGTTCTCACCGCCCCTGAAAGGAGCGCCCCACGGCAGCAGTCTCCAGAAATGCCTGTCCTAGAAAAAAATCAAGACTATCACAGGCTGGAGCCAGGGATTATCCCAATCAGAAAGGGGATCAGGATGGGTTGCTGTCCTTCACCCTGTCCCTGACACTACGTGGGAGCGAGGGACTCCTACAAGTGGAGATCTCTCTTCATTGCTCTAGTGAAAACGTGCTCACGGGCTGTTCGGATCACGTTTGGGAATTTCCAAAACGAGCAAGTTTGGCCAGTCAGACTGAGTGATCTTATACGGTCTCTTTCCAGGCTAAAGAAAAGCACCCAGCAAAACCAGAACAATAACAGCTGTCAAGAAAGCCCTCTCCAGGAAGCCAGTTTGCACCACTGACCTGGGCACGCCCTATGCTGCCATTAAAACTGGGGGTAAAAGCTGCCAGGAGAAGGGAATGTCCAAGGGATCTTTCATTTAACATGGAAACATCAGGATCTTTTGGTCCTCTGCTGAAGGGACAACCCCCTTTCCAAAGTCCCACTCCACACAGCAAGGTTTGCTTGGTGGTGTAAGCAGCTCCCAAGCACCCAGATTTTCTAAATAAAGGTGAGACTCTAGATGTTTTGTGCCTGGGGAGGTGGTCTTTGGTGCAAGCAGCAGTCACCGTGCAGGGACAGCCCTCAAGACATTGAGCCTCACCCCACTGACAACGTAGCCTTCTCTCCATCATCAATGAATCCCAAGGGGAGAAATCAGCACAAAGCATCAGTCAGAAAAGCTCTACAGTCCGATTTCTCCCCAGCAGATGGACTGGGATTCAAAGCCAAACCTTGTCCTCTAACTAAAGCCAGAAGGGCTTTCCAGTTCCCCAAAGTCTCCTTGGGAAGCTCTACTTCACCACTGCCCATGCTGGGACCCACCTCTTCCAAACCACCTGGGGAAAGCAAAAGCACAAGTAAAGCTGTGCTTAAGGCTGGGGGTGTAACAGGAAGAAAACAAGAGATGAATTTCAACCACCAGCCTTGGTTCCTTGCCTAGAGAGCCAAGAAAGAAAAAGGCGCTCTTTCCCTGTCCCCGTTGGCCCAGCAACTGCCTGAAGAGACACAGAGACTCAAAATGCTCTAATTCCTCCAGGACTGTAAGAAAGTAGAGAAGGAAGAAGCTGGAGCCCCTGCTTCCTGTACCCAAAACTCATCAGTGAGAGCCCAGTGCTGTCATTTTACTTCCAATAACCCCTCAGGACAAGTCCCTATCCCAGCTATATAGCTCCCTAGGCGTGCAAGGAAACAGCAGAGAGCGACAAGCATGCACACATGCACACACAGCAAAACGTGCACACACCCCCCACATTTCACTGGAAGCAATAACATTGCCCCACATTTCACTGGAAGCAGCAACATTGCCTGCCCCACAGGTCTGGAGGCTTCTGTGGGTACTACCTGCATGATCCACGTGGGGATCTAGCCAAGGGAAGAAACCTGAAAATCAAGGCAAGGTGGGAGAGACATCATCACCAACAGCTTTTAGACAATGAGTAATGTCCCTCAGTTTTTCAGAAGGAATTTGTGCAGCCTGAATGTGTAGTCCCCACAGGATTCACGCAGTGGGATTTGCTATCCTTGGTTAAACACAGCTCAGCAAAGGATTCCAGGTGGAGACAAACCTCAAAGCCTTCCTTCACCCTCAGAATACGCTTGGAGAAGCTTCTTCTCAAAAAAACCCCAAGGATTGTCAGCCTTGTTGTTAGGGTTCTAACAACAACCTGACTAAACCCAACATTTCTTATCTAAGTTACACTAAGCAGGGGCGAGATGAGCAAGGATTCCACCAGGCATTCCCTGGGAACCACCACCAGATGATCCAGAGCAGATGTTTCTGGAGTGGGTGACTTCTCAGTGCATACTGGGGACCTGAAGAGACGCAGCACTTTGTAACCACAACCTGGGGGACAGAACAGCTGGACATGCTGCACAAAACCATCGTCGTTGCTGCATTTCACCACTACAGCAGGGCTCAGCACAATGTTCCTCAGCACCACATCTAGCCTTTATGGGGACAGACCAGACCCCAGAAGGTCCATGTCCACCCAGGAGTGTCCTGGAGACACAACAAGTACTTACCTGTGGGAGGAGGAGGAATGCTCACTGCTGGCAGGGGCTTAGTAGATGGAGCTCCAGGACCTCCCTGAGGGTAACCCATGTTCATGGGAGAGTTGAAAGGTGCTGATGAGAAACCTAGAGGAGATTGGCTTGCCACAGGGAGAGGACAAGCTGCAGGAAGCTGAGATGATGGGACCGAAGCTGGAGTGAAGAGGGCAGGTCCGGGTGGTGGAACAGCAGGAGATGTCATGGGCATGGACTGTCCTGGCAGAGAAGGCTGGCTGGGGAAGGGAGCAGGAACAACAGGTCTGACTCCCACTGGTCCAAATGTCTGTGGCTGTGGCATAGCTACAAAGAGAGAGCATATCATGAGACAGAGAGCATATCAACATCACTTGTCTCTATGCAAACTGCTCCTGATGCTCTCCTTCATGCCTGTAAGTCTGCCCTTCTCCAAGCCATACCCTAGAATATCCTTGCCAGGTGTATCCTCCATAACATAAGAAGTTTCACCTAAATAGGAGGAGGAACTTCTTTCCTTTGAGGGCTTCCTTGAGCCCTGGAAGAGGCTGCCCAGAGTCTCCTTCTCTGGAGACATTCAAATCCCTGCCTGGACACATTCCTGTGGGACCTGCTCTGGGTGACCCTGCCCTGGCAGGGGGATGGACTAAATGATCTCCAGAGGTCCAGGATCTTCCAACCCCATAGCATTCTGTGATTCTGTAACCCAGGCTACATGAGCCAAACTCTGCCACAAAGTTAGCTGTGGCTTCTCTACCCCTATATAAGCTTAATGTCAGTGGATGCACAGCAAGAGTTACTAGAACTAGATGTGCCAGAGGAACTGAGAAGCCCCACAGACAGCTGAGTTGCTCTTAGTGCAACAGGCCTGTGAGGAAGAAAGCAGAGCAGCCATCCATGCTGAAGGCTTTAGCCTAAGAAAACCTGGAGAACAGATAGGACCATCAGATGATGCTCACCTGGCCCTGAGACGGTTGCTGGAACCAAGCCCAGGTTGTATGGTGGGTATGGTGGCCCTCTGGAATAGACGTTTGTTTGTGGACCTGTGCTGGCCTGGGGAGGGGGAACGTGGTGAGGGGTCATGGGCATCGCTGGCACTGGCTGAGGTGGGAAGAGGGAAGGCACTGAAGGCTGAGAAGGTGCTGAAGGGGTGAATGATGTCTGATAGTTGGTCTGCAATTAAAAAAAAAAAAAAACCACAAATAAAAAAACTCCAAAAAAACTTGCAAATGGCCAACACAGTCATGTCCGTGCACATACGAGCAGAGGTTTCTATCTCTGTCATTTCTCAGGCAAGAGAAGATGCTGCTCCTCTCAGTGCCCTGGATGGACCTGGTTAAAGGCCTTTCCCACCACATCACTTGCTCAACAAGCTGGGCACCACGCTCTTCAGAACATTCTCCAGGATTAGTCCTCAGGAGCCAGTGACTCCTGAGGAAATAACAAAGGAACAATACAGCGTGGAAGCAAAACTTCCTGAAGAATTTTCTTGTGAAAACTGATATTTAGCCACACTACACTAATTTTACTGAGACACAAGGGGGAGATGAGCATAGGAGAGTGAACCATACTCAATGCCTGCAACCTGCATCATCTCATGTTACTTCATGTCTTCCACAACCCTTCCTCCTTCTCCCCAAGCCACGAACACCTGAGTTTAAGACCTACCTTCTCTGGGTGTCTGGGACCTGCTTTGTGGGCTGCTCTGTCAGGGGTGGAATCACCCTTGGCTGCTGGAGATGCATGTTTAACACCTACGTTGACACGAGTGTAGGGAAAAGGGGGTGGCTGCTGATCACCCACATTTTCTCCCTGAGCGTGGAAAAGGCGGTCTCGAAGCTGTTCGATCAGGAGCTGAAACAAACTAGGCTTTAGGAGAAGTGCCTTGACAAGATGGAAGGTGTTGGGGAGGCATTCAAAGCAGACCCTGACCCAAAGCACTGAGCACCGACCTCTAAAACTAACCATTTCCCCAACAGCCACCAGGAAAAAAAACCAAAATAACTGTTAGTGACAAACTGGGATGTCACCTGCCACATTCCCAGGCAGTTAAAGTCACACTGATCCTTCCCCTAATCTTTAGACTTTTCCCTCCCCAGCCTCTGACCACATTTGGGTACTGGATTGTTTCCAACTACAAGGTGACCTCCCCGTTCCCTTCCCCTACCAGCTAGTTTCAGGAATAGATTTCCCATTTCCAGTTTTCCCAGAGAGATGCTTCCCAGTGTTGTTCCCCAGGAACCGTTTTACAGGTCTATAGCCCCTGAATCAAATGCAGCACAAAGAAAAACCAAACGAAAAAAGCTGTGTCCTAGAAAAAAAAAACAACAAACCACCCACACCCTCTGCTCTCAAGTTACCATAATTAAGTGAATAATTACCATAATTAAGGTGAAGTCTTAAGTCCTGATGCATGTCAAAAGCCAAGTGCTCTCTTGTACAAAGTTTCATTTTTTCCCCCTTTTCTCTTTTCACAACAATCCCTTTTTCACTCACCTCTTTGGAGCTGCTGGGCAGGTAGTTCATGGCAGCTGCCAAGCACCCTTGTGATGCCAGGAGACTGGCATATTGGGTGATTTGTTCTGCCAGGACAGGGCCTGGTGCTGGTCCTGCTGTGCCTCGGAGCATCTCGATGGACCTGCTCAGCACCATCACCTTCTCTATGAGGTCCTGAATAAACCAGGAGGAGGGAGGAAATTAGACCTTTCAGAATCCAAATTGCTTTCCTGGTCCATCTCACCCTGAGACAACACCAGGCAGCTTCCCTCACTTTCAAATGACAATGGGTCCAGCCTGAACAGAAGTTACTCCACTCTGTGCCAGAAATGGTTACCATTTCCTCAGCTGCATTTTGTGGAGAAAAACCAGGAATCAGGAAGCAAACCCTGAAGCTGCTACTTTTATGGTAAGGGAACAAAAGAAAATCAGAAGCCTCAAGGACATTTCAAACGACTGTCATCTTTTTACTAGGAAGTTACTAACTCTGGGAGTTAAAAGCTAATATCTTGGAAGAGGAAGGATTAAAATTATATCAGGAGAAATTCACTAGGGAAAAACTACTACTGCTGACAAACACACCAGAAAGATTTTAGTTACTTAAAGCTCCTTCAACTCCTAGAAATCAAAACAACGCTTATATCTGTAGAATGAATTATGCATCATTGTCTGATAAATGCTATCTGGGAGCAAGCCAGTTTCAAACATAACCAGGAATGCTGAAAATGCTTCTTTGCTGCTGTTACTCACTAGCAGGGCTGCAAAACCAGGGAACTCTTTAGCAGAGGGCATTATCTGCAGAAATCTGAGTGGAAGACCTGTCTGGTTCATTCTAGCAACTGGAGAAATCAACGGGGGTTAATGGACTGGTTTGAGTGTAACAGGCAGGTAACAACACTGATTTAGAAGCCCTGATTCATCTGCAAGCTGTGATTTCCCATGTGAAATCACTCTCCTTGCAGGGGAATTAGTATAGACTTTAATTTCTTTTGCCAGAGGCTGTTCTGAAGGTTCTTACTCTATAAGGCACGGCCAGTTTACAGTTAGACATGAGAAGCACAACAGCAAATTTACTCCCAGGCAACCCCCAGTAAGAAAACTGGTAGAGGCTGAACTTCTGTGGCTAAAAGGAAGCTCAGAGATGACCTAAGTGTACAGGGACAAGCAGGCAGGCTGTAACTCCTGTCCGTGGCTGTGCAATGTAGTGAGTACTATCTAAACACACAAACCCTTGACATTTAAGATCACAAGTCTCCTTTAGCCCCTCATCTATGCTCGAAGGAGACAGGTTGGTGACCACAAACAGGTCTCCACTGTCTTCTGGAAAGCCAGATGCTGTGTTTGATGGGTTAATGCAAACAGATTGAGGCTACCAGGCTGGTCTAAAGAGAAGTCCAAACCAACATTATAGTATCTGTACCTGGAGGGCAAGGGGTGATGAGGTCTCGTGGTTTTTCACCCAGCACTCCACCAACCTCTCCACGTTGCCCGATGAGATATAGCAGAGGCAGGCATCATCAGACAGGGCTGCATCTCCCTCCGACTCCAGGCGGGCACCCAGCATGTCTAGAGAGGAAGAAATACAGCCAACACTTAACACACTCTCTTTTTGAGGAGCTCATTAACCCCACTGCTCATCTCCTAGCAATCCTGCTCCGGGCTTGGCATGAAAAGGTGTTGACAGCTTTGGATCTGCATCTCATTCTTGGATAACACGGAAAAATGGGCACCATTAAGGAATCCCAAAACCATGATGCGTGTACGCGTATCATTCTCCTAACTCGACATTATTAATTAAGTTCCAGCTAGCTGTAATGAGTAAGGAGTGCTTTGCTTCCTCAACAGCATCCACTTCTGTCTGTAAGCTGCCCTCCCCCAAGGGAAACTGCACCAATCACAGAGTAGTTTGAGTTGGAAGGGACCTTTAAAAGTCACCTAGGAATATCAGCAGGAATATCTTCTACTAGATGAGGTTGCTGAGAGCCCTACCCAACCTGGCCTTGAACATTTCCAGGGATGAGACATCTACCACCTCTCTGGGAAACCTGTTCCAGCGTTTCAACACCCTCATTATGAAAAATTTCTTCCTTATACCTCGTCTAAATCTACCCTCAAATCATACATATCAGAATGTAGTAGGCTACATACCACAGAGCTGAGTGTAGTCCTCGTGCTTGGAATATGTTAACAAGATGGCCAGTGCCTCCTTCCAGCTCTGTAGATCACACGTGCAAACAATGTCTTGCCAGTTCTGCTGCACGATGGAGGAAAGCAGCTGTAAGGGAAGAAGCTTGTTGGTCACTGAAGACAAAGATAAGCCAAGTGTTTAAGCAAGGGCACCCAGAGGGAGAGCTGCTTCCCCCTCTGCAGCAACTACCTCACTGTACATCGAGGTCCCTTAATCTCAGCATCCCAATATCAACAATAATTGGAACTAAATTCTGCTAAAGAAAGTAAAAAAGTCCAAAGGACTTAAAAGAATATGGAAACAGCCACACTAGGCAAGACAAAACATCTAACATATATCCTGTTTCAGAGCAGCTAATATAGTGGGAATATAGTGCTGATACCCTTCCTCATTTGTTAATTAATAAGGTAGGACCTTCTGAGCTGAGCTGTAAAAGGGTAATACGCATCAAAGTTTACAAGCATCAGGAGCTGAAGCAGAAGATTAAAAGAAAGGAAAAGAAAACACAGGCATCCTAGATGGGCAACATGAAGCTGTCATCAAAATACCAAAAAAATGAGAGCAAATGTCTAGCCAAGAGGGGATGCACAGACTCTGCTAACATTCTACTTCCTGCCAAAGTATTTCCACATACAGTCAAACACCTGCCAAGACACCACACACCTTCCCCTGCTCAGAGGGTACACAAAACTGTCACTCACCAGGGAGAGCTTTGTCTTCCGCTTGGCAAAGTAGCGCTTCTGGGTCTCCTTCAGGAGGTTGTCCCCACCAGCTATAGCTAAGATGATGGCATCAGCAAAGCGCTCCGCCCGCAGGCACAGCTCCACCGCGCTCTCGAAATTCCCCAGCAGCAGGGCTTGGCTGATGAGTCCGTCCGTATCTATGGAGGTGAGAAGAAGAGTCAACCCACAAGGGCATCACCCGGGTGCTCTGAGGCTGCTCGTTTTAAAAACTAAGCATTAAAAAAAATGGGGAACCCCACCTAAATGAACATTTATAAAGTCCAATCAGGTTTTGCCCTTTAAAGAAATCCCCTGACTTGACATAAAGTCTTCCATCATCTAGAAGATGCATCTATATTTTTAATGGGTTTCTTATCTGCAAAGAGTATTTCTTTGCACGATGCTGAGAGATGCTGTGTGACACTAGGAGAGGTCATGTCTTTTAGAAGTATCCATCTGCTGGAGTGGACCACATTCTCCTTGGTCTCTCTGATTTTCTGGTTTTCCCTTCTCTCTCCTTTTCCTAAGAGGGCAGAAACATATTTCATGCAACATACCTTCTGTGACAGGAATCTCCAATGTGCTCATATTCTGTGGGACGAGGTTGTCGAAAAAGGCTGAAGAGGAGGAAACAGCAGCCACATCATCACTGGAATTTACCAAAGGCTGTGCAAAGAGTGCAAGAAGTCAATTAATTCATTGAACACACAGATCCTGCCCAAAACGGTTTAAGACTAGAGGGTGGGATGGGGCTCCTCTCCGTCGGGTTGAGCATGCTTATATAAATCTGATTTCAACTTGGAAATCCACCATGCAACACCAACGTTCATCAACTCAACTGCCAGCTCTTGAGCAAAGCTGAACAATTATGGATGGAACAGAGATAAACCCAACAAGTGACATCTGGAATTAAGTGGGATCACAGCCATGCTCGGTGCTCTATCGAAGTGCAGGACATAAATGCTACCCCTAGAATATCTCAGTGTTTAAGGTATGTGAAGAAGATTATTAATTTGAGCGTAGCAGTTTTAGATACCTTAGAAGAGCAAAATTTTACAGCGTGTGGCGAATCAGGCCTTGGGAGGCATCCGAAGAGGGACATCCCCAAATCAGTGAGAATATGTTTCGAAGGACAGAGGCGAAAGGGAAAGAAATGCAAAAGAAATACCACAGCAGAAGCTTCGCAGAGGAAATCCAGAACTGTAGCATGAAGTTAAGCTGGGGTGAGGCTAACTCTACTGCTGCAGAAATCAGCGCTGGTGAAGCAAGCCTTCTCGCAGTGTTAACAGCCAGGAGTCCATCTTCATCACCCGCTGATTTTTTTTAAAGCCAGAAGGGACCCTGTGAGGGTCTGACAGGCCTGTGGACTGCCCTCTGCGATGCCCACATCGAGCCCAACAACTTGTGGTCTGAATGAAACCTTCACTCCCTGCTCTCCCAGCTTGGCAGGATGGTCAGGACATACCTGATCCAGCTGCGCAGCGTTTGTCTCATCTGCCTCGGGAAGGGGCTCTTTATCTGGGATTCCATTACTCAGACATGAGGCAATCTAGGAAAGCAAAAGACATTCAGAGTGAAGCCCCCCCTCAAAGTTACAAGCCACCGAGTGACTGGCAAACCCCAGACCTAATTTCCACCCCCCCCACCCCAGCTCTTTCACCTGTTTGGAAAAGTTCCACACCTCTCCCTATTCCTGGCTTGGCTGCCTATCAGAGGTTATTTATCCTTCTCAGAGGATTGTCCATGCTGCTGCAAGAGTTTCCATCCCTGCAGCTTCATCACTGCTATGGCCAGACTGTCTTCATCTGCCACCTTCTTCCTGGCTGAGGAATCCCCTGAGATGCAGAGAGCTGGATGCCAGGAAGAAGCTCTCACAACTGCACTGTTGTTACACTCTTCCCAGAGCACCAACAACTCGAAACTCAAGACCCAGCTTTTGGGTTTCATGCGGTACAGCTACAGTTACACCCTTAAAAAAATGCCCACGTTTGCTTTTTAATGGGGGTACTTGAGGTGCCTCTTCACTGAAATGTCATAGTTTGGGTCTTTTGTGTGCTGTGAGATCACTCACTCGTTTCCAGCAGGAGCTTTAGTCCTGTAAAGGTTTTTCTCTATTGGAAAGAACCCTTACCTTCTTTTGTAGATCCTCCTTATTGTAGCCCAGCAGCTTGAGGAGTTTAGTCCTGGACTCCTGCTCCAGATTCACCTGAGTCCCAAGGGATATTGAAAAAGACAAGAAAGCATGTAATAACATCCTAAACACCTACACCCTGCCAATGGTTGGCTGCTTCTGCAAAGCCTAGTTTAGAGCTCAGTTTTTAGATTAGGAGCTCAACTATGACAAGTCCACCTAGTGACGACTGTGGGAAAATCTATGGAATTTAAGTCGCAATAAAAAGTCACGATGAAAGGGTGAAATTCAAGTCTGTCACATAGTTGCAACTGAGGTACCACTGCGTATCAGGGCTCTGACTGTACACATACTTGGTGTACTCAGTCATTAGTCTCCTGAATGGCCCACGAATTGTCAAGTTCATGTCTGCATAGCGAGATGAACTGATTTGAGTCCGGACAAAACGGAGACGAGGCGTCTGCCTGAACTCCTAACTGGCTTTGCAAAAATTAGTTAACTAATTGTTGCAGAAGCTCCCTGGGTGGGAATTTCAGACATTCCCAGAGGTTCCCACACTGCCTAATTGATAGGGGCTATTTGTATGCTTTAATCATGATTAACATTCTGTGAGGAGGATCTGTCTGTCTCAGGAAGTCCCAGGTTGTTCTTATGACAGAAGTGATCAAACTGTATGTGAATAAGACACTTGCAAACAGTCACTAGAAGCTGCTCTTGCAGATGCAGAAGTGGTTGTGCAGGACAGTCTTCTGTACAGAAGCTTGGTTTGTAGTTCAAGAGAATCAATAGTAACAGAACTTGTATATGCTGGAGTGGTCTCACAGGACCATGGGCCAACTGGATTATGAAAATTCACTAGAAGGACAGTTTGGCATATTTCATCCAACGTAGCTGAAGACACTACTGGAATGACTCGTGCAATGAAGACCTGACACCATCTATAAAGACCTGGTCATCCGGATCAAGAGAGATGATTCCCCAGAATGACATGGGGTTGGAAGGGACCTCTGGAGATCATCTCATCCAACTTCCTGCCAGAGCAGGGTCACCCCGAGGTCCTACAGGAACGTGTCCAGGTGGGTTTGGAATGTCTCCAGAGACAGAGACTCCACCACCTCTCTGGGCAGCCTATTCCAGGGCTCTGCCACTCTCACAGCAAAGAAGTTCCTCCTCATGTTTAGGTGGAACTTCTTATATTCAAAGTTTATGACTGTTGCCCCTTGTCCTGTCACTGGACTTTCTAATACTACAGACAAGATCCCAAATATTTTGCCACACAAAGAGTCTGCCGTGAGTATCTGTAAAACACCACCAAGGCTAAGCCTGCCCATCCAGAAAGGTGGCCACTCCTCATTACTGAACTCCTTCATACTACCAAATTGTGCACGAAACCATCTTCCCATGTAGGGCTGCAGTCAGTCCTCACGCCACTACTTTACTGGGGAATCTCATTCTACACTTGGACTTTTCTTTGAGAAATAATAACAGTAGAGCTCCACAGCTAGCTTGGCAGTGGGTCGAGATGAGAAATTTCTTGATAGGAAGGGTCAAATGAGTCCACTGAAAAGGCCATTCCTACTGAAAAACAAGGCAACCTCGAAGACCTCAATTGCAAAAATCTTTTCTTCAGACAAATAACTAACTAACCCATTCAATTCCATTTTATATCTTAAAGAACAGGAATATGAAGGACTAGAGAGGACCATAACGAACATATTCCACCCCAGGACTGTAAAAGAACCGACTTCTGTGTTTCTCACAGCCATCCTACCTTCAAGAAGTTCCAAAGGTTCTCATCAAATGGCAACTTTGCTGTCTGGATCTTGCCCTGGCAGTAATCGAGGAGGTTCCCTGACTGCAAGGCCATCTGCAGTTCTCTGGATCGGAGCAGGAATTCAGTTTCAGTGGTGACTTGACTGATGAAGACCTGGTGCGGGTAAGTCTGCTGCATTTGCTGTACAGGAGCTTTGGTAAGACCGAAGGAAATAAGTTTTCCTCCAAACTGAGAAAAAGAGAGGGAGACATTAAGACAGTAAGCATTCTTGTAAACCAAAGTAACAGCAACTCACTTCGCTCTTCATCCAGCAAGGTGGACTCAAGCTCTAAGTGTGGTCACAAGGAACCCACACAGTTTAATGTGTGTGGATGGTAGGGACAACAAGGGAATTCACGTCACAAATCCTTCAGCTGAAGGCTGATAGCACATAAGTGTCACAGTTATCAGGCCCTGCCGATTGCAAATGCCAGAGAGGAACAGAGTAAAAAGCACCATTTGGAACTCCCTGGTCTTTTCAGACACGGAGAGGCAGGCTGCAGTGATAAAAACTATCACGTGAATGGCAGGCACTAGCCAGACAGAGAACAAGTCAAGCCACAGGCTAAAAGAACAGTTCAGCCTTTCGATTTAGAAGCAAAGAGGTGAAGAAAATTAAATACCTGGATAGGAAGGGGAGACAGAGGAGAACAAGAATGCACATCACACCCTACAGGGACAGCTTTTATGAGTCTTTCTTAGCTTTGTTAACTCTTACTTATAACCCACCATTCTCTGCTACAGGACTCTCTCTTGTTGGAAATATATATATATGAACGTTAAGCAATAGAGCTTCGTTCCATGGGACACCACACTGCACCTTAAACAGGCATTAAAAAGAACCCCAAACTACCAACAGGAAGATTAAAAGGTTTCTCTAGCCAAAAAAAAAGTAACTGTGTCACAAGACACCACATCTATTGTATTTTAAGTTAAGGAAGCTCCCTTCACTTACTGCAAAGGAAGCGCCCACGGGTCTGCGAATCCACTTGGGTGGCTTCTTTAATGGTGGAATCAAAGTGGTCTGAGCTACTTGTTCTGGCAGCTGCAGAGGAGGAAGGATCTGTCCGGTGCCAAAGGGATCCAGGTTCTTGAAGGAGGAAGAAATATAGAATCAGATGGAAAAGAGAATAAGACACAATTCAATTGCTTTCTGAAGGGTGTAAGCACAAAACCCTATTGTTTACTAATTAGTTACTTTTCCGGCTGATAAAGAAAAAAGCTATGACAAGACCTCTCCCTGGAATACCACCAAGCCTCTATGTGAGAGAAAAGGCATTTCCAAACAGTTCCAGAAATTATTTCTCAAGAAAACTTCACCTTGAGAGATTTTCTTCAAGTAATTTTCCCTCAGCAAGATGCAAACTCCCCAACAAACACCGCCCGGCCTAGCACCCAGCTCATAAACACAAGAGTTACAAAACAACTCGTTTTATGCAAGACAGTGACAACATATGGTGGAAAGTTGTACAACTTATTCCTTGTTGGGCTCACAGAGGAATGCTGACTCCCTTTCTGTCGCTGGGGTCTTTCAAAGGGGTCAGTTTTAAGGGCTGTCTCCAGTTTTTATAGCTTAGAGGAGGCTGGTGAAATAATCTCTCCAGACTTTCTTGCTTAGACCAGAGTGTGTCAAATGCAGCCTCTGATCTGGATTTCTGACATTTAGGAAGTCAGTGAGGGCACACACCCAGTGCTGTTCACAAGCATTCTTAATTTTTAACCATCGTTGGCATAGATGTGTTGTTTGCTTAGAGATAACCCTGTTCAAGTTTGACTGGACCATAGGGCAGAGCTCCAAAATACAGCATACCTGAAAAGAAGCAAGACAAGGCTCATCGAGCTAAAGTTGCCAAACAAAGGATCACAGGCAAGACCTACATGTTCTGTTTTTTCCAGTCTTTCCTGGGGGAAAACAGATCCATCAACCTAAACCTTCAAAAAAAAAACAACCCCACATGCCACCAGGATACTGGTAACATCAACCACCAGGTCTTCAACAGAGTTTCTGTCTGTGGAGTCCACAGAAAAGTGATGTCTTGGTCATGAACTCCCCACCATTCTCATTATTTCCTCCTATTTTTGTTCTTACTTGCTGTTCTATTTATCTAGGAGTCATTCTACCCCACTGTTCTCCAGTTTTGAAGAGTGGAAGTGTGGTGCATGCACACAAAGAATGCCCATAAAGAAAATTCTCCCTGGGTTAAATAAATCCTTAATCTCTTACAGGTGTTGATCAATTAAATTATTTTCTTTCTCTTGCAAATCCTATGAAACTGAACTTGTTCAGCTGTAAATGACTATATAAAGAACACTTAAACCAGCTCATGTGTATTCTCTAAAAACCTTAAAGGCTGGGAAAGAGGGAGGGAATTAGAAGACTTGACACCAGATTAAAACTAGAATTTTAGACACTACTTCCACTTAATCTGTTAATGTTCCCAGAACTTTACCTTGTTGGCCTGTGTCTTCTGCTGAGCTTCTAAATTCCCCCCCATCACAGAATACACGTTGATCCACCCATTGAAAGTGGCAGCAGAGAAGACTGAAGGATTCCTTGGACACCACTGGACATCAAAGCACCACTGGCTCTGGATGGGCAACTCATAAACCACCTAGAAGAGAAAGCAGAAGCAGGACATGAATAGTTCCTGGCTCTCCCCAACTTAGCTGCCTACAGCAAGTGTCTCACACTTTATATACACTTTATATACCTATCACCATTGTATACAAGTCTCTTACTTCTGCTTCTTGAAGGACACATTGCAAGTGACTTATAATCATAGAATGGGTTGGGTTGAAAGGGACATTAAAGATCATTGAGTTCCAACCCCCCTGCCATGGGCAG
>BJBW01009782.1:19726-36083 GCA_004320125.1 Scolopax mira
CCTCCCCAGGGCAGAGCAGAGGGGCAAGATGACCTCCCTCCACCTGCTGCTCCCCCTCTTCCTGATGCCCCCCCGCAAGATGCCATTGGCCTCCTTGGTCACCAGGGCCCATTGCTGGGCCAGGCTATGGGCACAACCATGGGGCAGAAAAAGCCCTATAAGCAAAGGCATCCTGTGATGGGGCAGAACCCCCTTGTTTTTTCCATCTGGCCCCAAAGCACCACCCCTGGGGCAGGTATCTCCACATCCTTGCAGAAACTCCTCAACAAGCCTTTCTAGAAACCCTCTTCCCAGCATTTCAAGAGCCCTGGGTTGAGCCAGGGGCGTTGCAAGATGCCAAGCGTTACACAATGAACTGATAAATTTCTTCTCAGCTTGTAATTAAATGACTTGTGTAACTTATTGGTTTGGTATTGCCATTCGCAGAATGGATGTTGCCCTGATAAGATTATTCTCGAGTGTGTCACGATGATCAGAAATATCTGGCATTGCTGAAAAGGGTGCAGGCAGCAGATGCCTCCCTGAACAGGCCTTGGATGTAGGTTTGAAAAGGATGGTTGTGTGACTCCAGCATTTGTCTTAAGCCCCATCACAAACCCCATTTTCAACACCTGTTAAGGTGGCCAGCCACAAAATCTAGAGGTGGCCAGGACTGCTGGCTGGGTGCTGCTGATCTTCAACAAACTCAGAACAATTATAACATGAGGAACTCCCATCTGGAGCTCTGCTTCCAACTCGAGGGACCCCAACACAAGGACATGGACCTCCAGAGCAGGTCCCAGAGATTCTGGGAGGAGGGTCTGAGAGAGTTGGAGGGGTTCAGCCCGGAGAAGAGAAGGCTCCGGGGAGACCTCAGAGCCCCTTCAAGTCTCAAAAGGGACTCCAGGAAAGCTGGGAGGGACTCTTAATTAGGGAGGGGAGAAATGGGATGAGGGGGAAGGGTTTTAACCTGAAAGAGAGGAGATGGAGCTGAGATGTGGGGCAGAAGTTGTTTGGTGTGAGGGTGGTGNNNTGCCCCATCCCTGGAGGGGTTCAAGGCCAGGTTGGAGCAACACCAACCTGTACTAGATGATCTTTAAGGTCCCTTCCAATTCTAACCATTCTGTGATTCTGTGAATGTAGCACAATGTTAAGAGGCAAAAAGTACCTTGAGTCTTTTTTCACAGACAGTATTTACCATCTTTCTTCTGATGCCAGAACAAAACACAATTAAACACAAGTGATCAAACCTAGGTACAGTTTGCCCTGACACTGTTCTTGTTCATTATAGCAATTAAGCAACACAAAGGAAGCATTTAGGTTGCGTACCTGATTCATTAACCCTGCCCTGTCTGCCTGCCTTTCCAAAAATCTTCGGTGTTTCAGTAACAGCAAATGTGTCAGATGTTTTTCAGGTTGTGGGAACCACTCCAGACTTGTGGTGTCTTAATGAAGGCACCTGCATTCAAAGCAGGAGCTCACAAGAGGCTGGAGAGACCCCTCAGTGCCTGGCAGCTTGTTCAGTTTTCCAGCTGCTTCCCAGAGGATTCTTCTCCAACAGCCTTAGCAGAGGCGGGGTGGAGTTAAGGCATTTGGGAATAGCATAAAAACATAATCAGCATGGAGAAAGCCAAATAAAAGGCAGGAAAGTTGGGCCAAGAACACCAAATGCTCTGGCATCTCTGTGGGAAACTGAAATTTTTTTCAGGTAGTGTTTTCCAAGCATTTTTCATAGAATGATAACATTATAGAATGGTTTGGGTTGGAAAGGACCTTAAAGGTCATCCAGTTCCAACCCCCCACTAGACCAGGCAGCTCAAAGCTCCATCCAACCTGGCCTTGAACCCCTCCAGGGATGGGGAAGGGTTTTGTCAGTGTTTTGTACTGAGAAAATCACAGCAGTCCCCTATTTCAGCTAACAACACCTATTTTAGGCTTTTATTAGCTGCCTTTTTAGTAACTGAAAGGGCTTCTGTGAGTAGTGGCAGAAAAGGGCAAAACGAGATCTGTGGTCCTAAGAACTTCCCAACTGATGTCACAGAGGTACAGGAAGGGCACAGGGAATATCTCAAATTATTGCTTGCAATTAGCTCTCACTGCAAACATGGTACCTGGCCTGGCCTCAAGGATTGTGTGGGTTTGTGCATCCAAATAACACTTGGATTTGTTGGCCAATTATGAGCTAATTGGGGAACAGGGAAAAGTGATCAAAAAAGGACGTTCCTCCAAGTCTGGAGAAAGTCCCTGGGGTCTGCCATCTCCCTGCAACGTGGCAGCCACCCCAGGCCACTCTGTGTCACCCAAGGTAGCACCCATGGGAGCCCTTCTCCTCCATGTGACAGCTCTGGAGCCACTCACAGCCTGGAAAAAAACCGCTGGCTCTTCTGCTCCAGCATTACTCACCGACTGAAAGTTAACCACATAATTACGTACCTCGTTAATCCTGGATCACTACCTAGGGCAGGTCTTCCCCCTTCCAAAAATAAGAATCCCAACTGCTTTTGGTCCAGAATTCTGGCAACAGCAGTAAACTTTTGACCAACAAGAAGAGTTCCATAGGGGCTGTCTTTTCTCTCTCTTCACCATTCCACCACCTGGTTTAAAGCAAAACCAGCCAATGGTGGTACCAGCTAAATTGCTTCTTGGGAAGAGTTGTTCTACCATTCCAAAGACATTATTGGAACTTATAGGTTCATCTCTGGGTTTACGGGCATTTGCAGGACTAAGGCACCCCGAGTATTGTGTCCAGTTCCAGGCACCTCAATCCAGGCACCTCAAGGAGCTGGTGCAGAGGAGGCAATGAAGCTGGTGAAGGGCCTGGAAAACAGATCATATGAAGAGTGGTTGAAGGAGCTGGGACTGTTTAGCTTGAGGAAGAGGAGGCTGAGTGAGGGGAGACCTCATCAACTCTCTACAACTACTCGAAAGGACACTGTAGAGAGGTTGGTGCTGGTCTCTTCTCACAGGTAATTAGTGACAGAAGGAGAGGGAATGGCTTCAAGCTCCAACAGGGTGGGTTTAGACTGAACATTAGGAAAGAATTTTTCACAGAAAGAGTGGTCAGAGACTGGAATGGGCTGTCCAGGGAGGGGGTTAAGTCACCATCCCTGGACGTGTTTAAGAGTCGTTTAGATGTGGTGTTGGGGGATATGGTGGAGGGAGAACTTTGTAGAGTGGGGTAGGTGGTTGGACTTGATGATCCCAAGGGTCTTTTCCAACGGAAATGATTCTATGACAAAAGGATGGTGTGATTTACATATATGACTTAAATCCCCCCACTAAATGCAAAGCACTCCCCGTCTGTGATCAACACCAAAACCAAACTGGCAAAGCTGTGGAAAACGGGGCCACCCACACTACTCCCCCACCGGAGCTACGGGCAGGTAGAGCTGGCAATTAAATATTTCTGTGGCACAGGAAAGATGACAGATAACAAGAGGCGAGACCCGGCACGGATGGGGTGAGTCATATGGGCAACCTGAAGAGTGGGGAGGCAAAAGGAAAAAAAAAAAAAAAAAAAGAACCAAAACCAAAAACCATCGACGAATTAAAATGAACAAACCTGTGACAGGGAGGTGCTTCACTTCCAGATGGGATGCACTGGGAGAGTATAAAAGCAGTTCTGTCCCAGAAAGCTTTATTCCCTCCTTGCTTCTTCACTTCACGAGCATCTCAGGTAAGAGCAGGGATGCTGTGGGGCTTTGTAACCCTCCAGATGGGTTGGGAACGGGCTGAGCCCCACGGCTTGTACTGGGATGGGGCTTCTGAGCAGGGAGGTGGGGTGAGGAGGGAGCACCAGGAACACTGAAGGACAGAAGGGGGGTTTGGACTTGGCTCTGGGGTGTTCTGCTCCCTTCGGGAGTGAGATGACTCCAGAAAGCCAGCCATGGTGAGCTCTGGATGCTCCCAGCAACTTCACGGCTTTGGTGGGACAATCCCAGGGGTGGTATAAGAAGCTGGTGCAAGGTTTAAGGATGATCATGGGATCTGGCTAAGAATGGATAAATGCACATCCAGGTCCCTCTTCCCTGGAAGAGCAGAAGGAAAGGAAATGCCCTGACACCTCCTCTTTCCCCACAGGTCACCCCAAAACACAACGATGTGCTCCCGGCAGGACAAGGATCAGTGCCACAGCCAGGAGCAATACACCCGCCACACCAGCGGCGGCTGCCACGGGAGTGGTGGTGGCTGTCACAGCAGTGGAGGTGGTGGCTGTCACAGCTCTGGTGGTGGTGGTGGCTGTCACAGCTCCGGCAGCAGCAGTGGTGGCTGTCACAGCTCCGGTGGTGGTGGCGGTGGCTGTCACAGCTCCGGCGGCAGCGGTGGTGGCTGTCACAGCTCTGGTGGCGGTGGATGCCACAGCTCCAGTGGTGGTGGCTGCCACGGGAAGCCCCAGATCTACTGCCAGCAGCAGCAGCAGCAGCAGGTCCAGCAGCTGCCCTCGCAGAAGATGAAGTGATGGGGTGTCTCCAGCAGCAAAGGCCACGCACAGACCAGCTGCCTCCGGACTCCCCAAAGCTTTGCAAGCCCCGGACGTGCACCTTCTCCTCTGCCCTCCCCTGGGAAAGGGGCATCACTTGTGCCTCCCTGCTGCCTCCACCTGATGCTTTGGCCCCATGAGGTGCCCATGAGACAATAAAGCATGAACTTCCCCAGACCTCTCTTGTGTTGGCCTTTCCTTAAACTTCTCATTTTCCATTGGGGGGTGGGAGGGGACAGCTGTGTGTAGAGGAATATAGGGTCTATACAGCAGATCATACATCCTAACCAGAGGAATTCACCCCTGACAGAGCCCAGCCCTTCACCCTCCTGTGCCCAAGGAGATCATTTAACAGTGCATTTTTGGGAGAAGGATTCTGCTGCATAAAACAGCGCGATCAAATTCAGCAAAGTGTTTAATTCTTGCATTTTCTGAAGCTTGTTGTGCCTGTGCCGATGGCAGATGAACCCAGAAGGTATCTACCCCATGAGCTGGGTCAAGGGATGCAAAAAGTCAAGGGAAGAGGAGCCAAATCCATCTCCCTTTGCAGCTGGGACCTGGCAGAGGTGCTGCTGGAAATGGAACTGGTGCCGGGGGGTTGAAACTGGGAGCAGCTTGGCCCAGATGTGTTACAGCTGAGGCTGAGGGAGGGAAACCAGGAGGTTCAACCATCCCCTGTTGCCAACCCCTCTCATCCCAAGAAAACCCTGCAAGTGTTTACTAGCCATATTTTTTGATCTTCCTTTCTTTTGCCTGTTTGGTTTTTGACTGTTTAAAGATATTTATTTTTTTCCCATAACCACAAGAAAAGAAAAAGGGACAGAGGCTTCTCTGCTTCTGTTTTGATGTGGTTTCTGCTCTTAACTGAAAGCTGAACTAACACATCTGAGAGTCTGGGGACTGCAAGAAAAACACCAGCCTTTATGAAAGTTGGTGCAGAGCTGGTTACACTGAGGATACTCACACGTCCTTTCTCATTGAATGAATGAGATCATCATCATAGAATCATAGAATCGTTTGAGTTGGAAGGGACCTTAAAGATCATTGAGTTCCAACCTCCCTGTCCTGGGCAGAGACACCTCCCACCAGACCAGGTTGCTCAAAGCCCCATCCAACCTGCCCTTGAACCCCTCCAGGGATGGGGCAGCCACAACTTCACTGGGCAACCTGTTCCAGTGTCTCACCACCCTCACTGTAAAGAATTTATTTCTGGTGTCTAATCTAAATCTCCCCTCTTCCAATTTAAAACCGTTGCCCCTTGTCCTGTCGCTGCACTTCCTCATAAAGAGTCCCTCCCCAGGTCTTCTGTAGCCCCTTCAGATATTGAAAGGCTGTTAGAAGGTCTCCAAAAAGCCTTTGCTTTTCATCAGAGTTAAGCTCTCTGGTGCAGAACATCACCCATGACCTGGGCCAGACACAACTGTTTCTAATATCCTCCAGGAAAAAAAAAAAAAAAAGACAAAAACAGATTGCACAAGACTCATGCCCAGAAATGCATTTTTCCTTGAGATTTTAGTAAGCAGTCATTATTTTGGGTGGTAGGAGGGGTGCATAGAGAAATAGCAAGAAGCCCCATGGACACCGGGGCAGGAACCAGCCCCTTCTGTGCACACAGGCACTTGCTCCACCAGACACATGGATTTTGCCTCCAGCACACACAGCTCCAAGTGGGTGTCTACCCGGTTCCTCTGCTAATTACAACCCCAGCCACCGGTTTCTGTATGAAATTTTATGACATCAGCAGCAGTCAGCACGGTAAGTGCCGGCCACATTTCGTGCTGGGTGAGCCACGGGTCTGAGAGGTTGGAGGAGAAGGTTGCAATCCTCCCCGTAGCCGACCCCTCAGGTGGGACAGACAGCCATCGCCACCAGGTGGGAGGTTCGTGATGAACAGTTCAAATATCCCAAATTTTGGGTGTGAGCAAAGTGAGCCACCCACACCCTGGGAACACCTCCAGTGAGGTTTCACCCCGTTGTCACCACATTCCCCTCTGCTCAAGGGTGGCCACATGCAGGACACAGGGACCCCGAGGCCAACTCAACCCCCTGCCGATGGGTGTTTGCCTGAAGCCAGACAGAAATCACCCAAGGGTGTCCAGGAGAAGCTTGAAGGAGCTAATTTTCAGTGTCACTAGAGGTGCTGAGCACAAGGAAATAGTCCTTATTGATGTGTGTCTTGGCGTTCAGCTCAAAGAGCCCAAGGTGTCTGTCGGTGGAGACCCCTCCACCCTTGGAGAGCTACCAAAGCATTTCACTTTGGCAATAAGGTGGATCTCCATGTCTATTTGAGCAGCTTCCAACATTATCTTCTATGTCTAGACTTTTTCTTGCCTTTATCCTCTAAATATGGAGCTGTAGCCTTCAGAGGTCAATGTGCTTTGTGGGGTGATGAAGTGTGAGGCAGTTTTGCAAACAGGACAGGGATGTGCAGATGGGCCACCTTTGCAGCTTTGCTCCAGAAGACAGACTGATGAGGTAGGCAGGACCAGATGGGGTTTTTAATTCCTCAGGCTTCATTTCCTGATCTTTGTCATTAAGAGGATGGAAATAGCTAGCCTTTGTCAACGGAACACTCAGGGACCTTACTCACGTGTATGTGAACACAGGAGGGCTTACAAGGCTTTCAGCAATCCCCAAGACTGTCCTCTGACTGCTCAAGTGCCTTTTGGGGGGAATTCACACCCTTTAGGTCAAAGAGGGGAGCTAGAAAACCCTTGCTGAAGGCCTGGGGCTGTTCTCTAGAGGAAGCCCAGGACCACATTGTCCCCATGGCCCCAGTGGCTCTTTCAGACTGAGCATCTCAGGGAGGAGAGCAACTTTCCACTCCTTTTTACCCGGATTATTTCTGTCTTTATCTCAATAGTAGGGATTAGACTCTGTGAGCAGAGCCTCGTGGGACGGGGCTATAATTATGCCTGGATTTAATTTAACAAAACAAACCCCAAACAGACGAGCCTTTGGAAACACAGGCACCCACGGCTTTTGGTGTGATGGGCAGGTGAGGCTGGCAATTAGATATTTATGTGGCACAGGAAACAGATAAAAAAGGAATGATACCCATCACAAATGAGTCAGGCGAGCACTGTAAACAGAGGGCGGTTTGATGGGGATTGGGTATTAAATTAATAGATTGCTATGACAGGGAGCTGTCTCATTTCCGGGCAAAGGGACCCGAGATCTCTATAAAACTGCTCCAGTCCTGGGGATCTTCATTCCCTCCTCTTGCGTTCCCCTCAAGCTCAGGTAAGTCTGGCAGCACGGATGGATTTTCCTCCTCTGGGGGGTTTGTTTCCCAGCAAGGGTGGGGGGATGCTCTTGGGGTGAAGGGGTGCAGGGAGGGAGGCTGGGCCACGCCGTGCTGATAAAATCCTCCATTGGTGGGATGCAGGGCACCGCTCCAGACCTGGGGAAGGGGGGGTCTCCTGGAATCCTGCACCACAGCGCTGGGGGTAGGACTGGGGTAGACACGGGGACCCCAAGATCGGGGCAGTGGGGCAATCCCAGCGGTGGTGGGAGGTGCAGCAGCCCCTGACAGCTCCTCTTTCCCCACAGGTCACCCCAAACACAAGGATGTGCTCCCGGCAGGACAAAGACCAGTGCCACAGGCAGGAGCGCTACACCCGCCAGACCAGCGGTGGCTGCCACAGCTCCGGCGGTGGTGGTGGCTGTCACAGCAGTGGAGGTGGTGGCTGTCACAGCTCTGGTGGTGGCGGTGGCTGTCACAGCTCCGGTGGTGGTGGCAGTGGCTGTCACAGCTCCGGCGGCAGCGGTGGTGGCTGTCACAGCTCTGGTGGCGGTGGATGCCACAGCTCCAGCGGTGGTGGCTGCCACGGGAAGCCCCAGATCTACTGCCAGCAGCAGCAGCAGCAGCAGGTCCAGCAGCTGCCCTCGCAGAAGATGAAGTGATGGGGTGTCTCCAGCAGCAAAGGCCACGCACAGACCAGCTGCCTCCGGACTCCCCAAAGCTTTGCAAGCCCCACGGCTGCCCGGACGTGCACCTTCTCCTCTGCCCCCCCAGGAGCAGTGCTCCCTGGGGAAGGGGCATCACTTGTGCCTCCCTGCTGCCTCCACCTGATGCTCCAGGCTGTGCTTTGGCCCCATAAGGTGCCCATGAGACAATAAAGCATGAACTTCCCCAGACCTCACTTGTGTTGGCCTTTCCTTAAGCTCTTCATCCTCATTTGGTGATGGAATCTCCATCTCTAGAGATAATCAAAACCCTCCTGGATGCCATCCTGTGCAAGCTACTCTGTATGACCCTGGTCTGGCAGAGGGGTTGGAGTAGATGATCTCCAGAGGTCCCTTCCAACATGTATCATTCTGTATCTCTGTGATTTTCCATGCATTCTATAGGGGGGCAGCTGGATTAACCAACATGTTCATTTGTGTAGATCTAGTTTCTTTCTGAACCCTTGTGATGCTCCAGTGACCAGCCACAACCAGTGTGGATCATCCCTGGGTGCTCACCAGCTCTGTTCTCCTCCACCAACTGGGGACAATGGGTCCCAGGTGATGAGAAAAACACAAAAACTTCTCCCCATCCCACAGCATGTCCTGTCTGGGCCCTACATGCAGGGTGTGGAGATGGTTCTAGGTTCCCAGGATGGTCCCCAGTGCCCTCAGATCCCCAGGGTTTTGCATTCCTGTCCCATCTCCTTGGGGCTTCTCCACCACGATGGCTTTATTAACACAGCTTTGAGCAACCTCCTACCCAGGGGAGCTACTGGTGATCACCTAGTGGCTCATGAAGATCAGGCAGGCATCATGTTGTACAGATTTTATTGCTTCTTTTTTTATGGTGTTACAACCATTTACATAAGAAAGAGAAAAATAAGCCCCCCAAAAAATTCTTTTTAGCTATTTACAATGCAGAAACATCACAGTTAAGACGGCTGATGTATTAACCCATTCAGTCACCTGGCAGCTGAAGGACTGGACCTCCTTTGCTTGAGAGGAACAAACTACTGCAGAAAACATCCATCTGTGTCACAAAGTGACCATAAAGCAAATCCTTGTCAGAAATGACACATCTTCCCCTGACTTTCCAAAAAACGTGCAGGTGGAGATATAATTATCACAGATCTGATAACTATCTGTAAGATTTCTTCCCAGTGAAACTCAGGGTTTCTACCATCCCCTCCTTGTCATTAAAATGACCTTGTTTTACTGCTTTCTATATCAGGAGCAATGTTTTAACCAAGCACAACCAGGGAAAACAGTCCCTTTCCCCAATCCTCTGGCCGCTCACTCTCAATAGTGTTTCTTTGCACAGCTCTGTGCACGTTAATTACACAAAGACATGGGTAAAGGCTTTCCTAAAATAAAAAAAAAAAATATAACAAGGGCTAGGCTTCCCTTTTTTTTCCATTTTTTAAAAATGGAACATAAAATCCTGTATGCTGCCCCAGCTGCATTTATTAGACTGAAAAGTCCTCATGAATATTGAAGTGCATTTCTGCTGTGTTGTGCCCCCCCAAAAAACCCGTGGGAATTTTCCCATTCACTTCAAATGAGACTAACTCCCAACCGCAGGCTTTTAATTTTCCCTGAAGAATTGCCACTCTTCATTCATCATTACTATACAGCCTGAGTCAACTAATTGTATGGCTCATTCCAGCCCTATTGACTGGGGCTTTTTCACTTTCTAACCATTAAAAACCAAAGGAGCTTGTGGAAGAAGGGGTTGGTGCATCAGCCGTTGTTCTGACACTGTGTTTATGAGAAGAAAACAGCAAATCTGCCCCTGTCCTTAAGCTGCATTTGCAAAGCACCCCAAAAAGACGCCTGTGGAGCTTGGGGACAAAATAAGAGACCCGGGGTTATTTTTGCCTCATGGAGGTAATATGTGGAGCAGGACACGGTCTTCACATCTCTCCCATCACCACCGGTACGAGGGCAGGTGCTACAGGCACCAGAGGGGCAGGGAAAGCCCAAAAGGTGATCATACCGTGCTCACAGGGTGCTGGAGCCTCTGTCCTTCACCCACAGGGCAATCCAGGGATCCTAGAGAAGAGGAAAGAAAACCCCGTGGGGGAATTCACCCACGGCCACCCCAAAGCCCTGCTGAGGCTGGCATCCCTCCCCGACAGCCCCCAATTCCCCACTGTCTGCCCTGCAACACCTCTGCTTCACACTGAGCTTGTGCCCAATATGCTTGTGCAATTTTATTGGAGTTATTAAAGCTGATTAAATATTCTCTGGGTCCCCCTGGGGCTGGAGTACATTTCCTGGCTGCACCTCATGCTCCCTGATGGACTGGGCTTGCTGGGACAGCCCCATCCCTGGATGTGTGGCTGCCCCATCCCTGGAGGCGTTCACGGCCAGGTTGGATGGGTCTTGGAGCAACGTGGGCTGGTGGGAGGTGGGAAGTGTCCCCCCATGGTAAGGGAGTTGGGACTAGATGATCTTTAAGGTGCCTTCCAACTCAAACCATTCTGTGATTCTATGATAAAGCAGACCTGGGGAGCCATGCACCACCTCAAGGTGACACCGGTCCCAAGGAAGGAATCTGTCCCCGCCTAACGAGGCAATGCAAATGTTGTCCCAGAGCTTTGCCCCCTTGTTGTGCCCCCTGAGTCCTCCCTTACCTCCTCACCTCTGTGCCCCAGGAGCGGCCGCCCCTCAGTACACGCAGGGTTTGGCAGAGCCCCTCTCCTTCTTGTTCATGGGCTCGGTGTCTGAATCCGGCAGGTTGGAGATGTATCTGTACTTGCTGGTGGGCGACCTCTGAGAGGACAGGAGCCCGTCAGACCTTCCCAAAGGGACAAGGAGGTGCAGCGAGGGCTGGGTGCCCATATTATCACAAGGGCAATGCAAGGGAAAAGCTGGTTGCAGCAGGCAGTGGAGCCTGCGCAGAGTCCCAGGCTAAGGTTTTGTAACATGGTGTTACACCTAGATTTGCCCAGGGGGGAAACTGAGGCACACCGGGACAAGGCACCCCTTCCTCACCCTCCACCTCCCCTTCCCAGCAGGAAAATGGGGACAGTGGGATTGAGAGGGTCCTGCGATGCTCTACCCCAGGGAAAATGAAAGATTGGAGAGATCCAGGTCCATCCCTGGACGGGGGGTGGATGTTGCAGGTCCCTTTATCACCCCTGACCACCCCCAAATAGCACCTTCCCCATCCCTCTTTGCACACTTGACCCCATACAGTTACCTTGACAGGAGCAAACTCCTGCTGGATCAGCTTCTTGAACTCACTTCTACTGAAGGGCTCCGATTTCTTCCCCCTCCTGGCATTGCCCTGGTAACTCTCCATCATGTCAGTGATGGCTTTAATGAGCTTAGACATGTCTCCAGTCCTGGAGAGGGGCAAATCTTCAGGATACAACGAGGTGGCAGCGCTGCCCACAGGAAAAAACCCCACGTTCCCTTCCAATAATTCAAAAGATATTCAGTTCATTTTAAGCCTTTCTAATATTTTTCTTTTGTTTTCCCAGAGAAAAGGGAAGAAACTTCCCTTTGCTGGATGCTGCCCACCACCCTGGCTACTCTCGGAACTTTCACCTTAATTCACTTCATTTCTCCACTTTCCCACTCCCTGCTTAAATTAAAAGGTCGGAGCTCCCTGTAGCCATCTCAGGCACTTGTGGGGTTGAATGAATCACCTCTTGCAGCTAAAGAAAGTGCCTACACACCCCCCGCTCTTGGGGCTGGGCAGAGGGAACTTGCTCGCCCCGAGCCCCGCTGGGAAAGACCGGTTGCAAAATGACCCCGAAAAACATAAAAGCTCGTTTTGAGCACATAAATAAAAAAGAAACGGCGGAGACTCACCCTGCTCACCTGCATCAACCAGCCGACGGGCGCGGATGGGACTGGTGGGAGCAGCTCTCGCCGAGCTCCTTGCTGGGGAGTGGGTGGAGGGTGAGGATTTCTTCCGGTCAGTCCTGTTCTGGGGCTGCCTCTCCGCATTGCTGCGCTTCCCAGGGAGCCTCCCTCATTATCCTTCCCCCGGCGAGGATGTTTACCAGCACACCTGGGAAAGACCTATCTAGGTCAGCCTGCAGCTCCGCTCTCCGCCAGCGTTCCTCCGGGATCCAAGCGGGGAACACTGGGGTTTAGTGCTGGAGACATCTCCTTGGGCCAACAAAAAACTTAACGAGAAGTTATCTTCACATATGGAAGTTTGCACTTGGCTTCCCCCTAAAAGCCTTTTTTTTCTCTTTGTAGATGAAAGTTTGCATTTAGCTTCTCCCAAAAGGGTTTTCTTTCTCTTGATACATGGAAGTTTGCATTTAGCTTCTCCCAAAAGGGTTGGTTTTTTCCTCTTCATATATGAAAGTTGCATTTAGCTTGCCCCAAAAGGGTTGTGGTTTTTTCTCTTCATATATGACTTCTCCCAATGTTTGGGGTTTTTTTTTTTTCTCCTTTACAACCATTTGTGATTTCGTGGGGCGTTGCAATAGAACCTCAGAATTTTTTGAGGCTGTCCCACGGGTCTCGTATGGGCTGCCACTGGGCACATTCACGTTTGCCCGGCTTGGACAATGGCAGCAGAGCTGTGGTTTCTTCTGAGAGCAAGGAGAAAGAGCCCTGAGCTGCTTTTCAAACAGGGCAGCATGTTCCCAAGAGTGAGGAGTGTGGGGACGCCCAGTGACGCCAGCCCTGGTTGGCCATGGCCAACGGGTCTATGAGCTCCCTCCCGTGGGAAAATCACTTACTACACATCTCACAGAGTTGTAAAATCTTAGAATCACAGAATCTCAATGGGACAGGGACAGCTACCACCCGTCCCCAACAGTGTGACCACCATTCCAGGCTGTATTTCTGTCCCAATGGAGCAAACACATGGGGACAGGATGAATTTCATCCCCGACGGAGCAAACTGAGCTGTTCATGGGAATAGGATGAATTTCATCACGGATGGTGGAAACCAAGCCATTCATGGGGCCAGGCTGCTCCAGGGCTCTCAGGGAAAGAACAAGGCACAGGACAGGGGCTGTGGGGATGCTGCAGCGAGGCAGCTGGGGAAGGACACCTGGCTCTTGGCTCATTCTCTGTGTGGTCTTGGAGAAGTCAATGACCCCAGGTTTGCTCACCTGGAAAGGGGGTGTAACGAGCCATCCCTGCTATGAAGGGTGTGCCAGCTTTCATTAAGGGCTCAGGCACCATCCCAAGATTGCCAGATATGGTATGAAGCCAGATGAGATCACGCTCGGCATCAATCTTCCCAGGCGGTGTTCGCAGGGCCGGGTTTGTAGCAGCGTTTTTGGGAGAGGAGGGGTTGCTGGAGCCAACCTGTGCCGCCCACGTACAGCTGCTGACACTACCAGCACAGCACAAGGCACCTCTGCAATTAAGTGGGTTGCAAATGAGATGCAGGCCATGGTCTGGAGCTAAATTTTACCTTGGCACAATGAGGCAAGAGGCAGCAAGTCACTGCAGGCCCTCAGCAGCAAGGGTTGCCCTGCACACGGATGCTTTGGGTGGAAGCCAGATCAGCCCAGGGCTGATGGTCCCTGGAAGCTGGAGCTCTTGAGACACCCCCAACCCTGAAAGACTCACTTCAAGGCTGTATTTGGGATGGCCAGTAAAGTGGACCATCCCAAACAGACAGCAGCAGGATTTGCCCCGCATTTTTTTGGGGTACAGCCTTGCCAGGTTACTTAGCCCGAACCCCACAGAGAGACCAACATCCCCATGACCTCTGTCCCATGAGCTGGAGCTCCTGCTGCTCCCGGCCATGCCCTTGATGGAGACACAAGAGAGTATTCTTATAGACTGAAGCCTATAAGATGGTCCTATCCCGATGGCCAAGTGCTCAGGATTTAAGGCTTTATGTTGGTAGGACCCTATCTCTATACAAACGGTCTGGGAAGAGCATCACTCTGCCATGGGGAGGGTGCATGCCCAGCTGCAGGAAGGACCCCAAGACTGGGGACACTGGAGGGTGGCCAGGCATGGTGGTGAGGAAGCCACCAAACCAGGCAGGAAGCACTTGTAAAGGAGGATGGGAGGGCAACACATGGCAATGGCACCTACAACCACCCTCCACCACTACTGCCCCGATAAGCACACATGTCTGCCCGGGGAATGAGTGGAATTAGAAGGAAAATTGCTCTGAATCAGCCTGAGCTGGTCCCTTCCACCAGCTACTCCCTCCGAGCCTCCTGCCACCACGGTGCCATCCTGCGGCAGCACGTCCCCATCCACAGCGGCGTCAGGGTGGCTTTGCTGGGCTCTGGGCACAGGTTTGCCAACGACAGCAGGTCGGCTCCTGGCCATGGGCCTCACCGGCACCCCAGGACCGACCAGTTTTACCCCACTGTGGCTCATCCTTATCAGTGTGTCTAGACTGATAACGAGCGCGACGCGCACACTGCATCAAAGTCCCCAGTTGCCGCAGCACTGGTCATTGTGCAACCTTTTTTGGGCCCTGGCCCTGGCCCTGGCCCTGGCCCTGCGTGGAGGGGTCCCAGGGGGTGAAGGGAGTCTGCAGGAGGTGAAAGAGGTCAACCACGGGTAGAAGTGGTCTTTGGTGGGCAAGGGAACCAGGCAGGATGGGTTCCAGCTGGAAGGCACTGCTCAACCCCAGCTGAATCACATCCCCTCGTTGTAGAGTCCTTCATAAAACCCATCCCTCAGGGATTTTAGCTTTTTTTCTCCATCCTGGGAGTTTTGGGAGGGCCCCAGCAGTGTGAGGAGCTGGCAGGGCCACCTGGAGGTTGTTTTGATGGGACAGGACTAAGTGGTAGCTGGGGGAGACATAGTCCATAGGCAGGGACTCTTGGCAGGGTCTGGTGGTATTACACCTCCTCGGGGCAAAGCTCAGGGAGAGGGATGTGGGGCACAACCCCCTCAAAAAAAAAAAAGGAAAAGGAGGGTGATTTAGTATTTATCTGCATCCACCTTTTGCTGGCTGCTTTGAGCTGTCCTCTGGAGGAACCATGGTGCTTCTCCTGATCCCCATGGGGCATAGGTAAGAAGAGCTGATGCCAGCAAAATTGCACGGTGGCTTGAGCAGAGGAGTGTGAGAGAGAGTCTTGGGTGTTTGCAAGTCAGTGCATGTCCTCGTGATGCCAGCTTAGCCCAAAAAGTCAGGTTTTGTTCCTGCCATATAAATCAGAATAATCCTCATTGCAAACAGCTCTGTGGTGTAGAAATATGGGGTGTGACGCAGAGGGGGGTCACAGGACAGGGCTCTGCCTCCCATCAGTGGGTCAGGATGCGACCCTAGGGAGCAGGGCAGGACTGTGGGGGTCCCCAGGCTGGTGGCCGCCCCAGCAGCCTCGGTGGCACATGCCACCAGGTGGCAGCAGGAACCTGCCGCAGATCGCCTGGTCCTCGGCTTGCAAAAATCGTAATCTGGATTTTAAAACCTGGGGGTGATGGCGGAGAGGGGGCCTGGGGGCTGGACACCCCCTGCTTGGTGCTGCTGGAGACCTGCTCTGGGGGCAGCAAGGCTGGAGGAACCCAGGTCCCATCTCCAAGCAACGTGGCCATGGGTAGAGGAGCACTTTGCCCACACACCTGATGGAGCATCCCTCTGTGGCACGGGATACAGCATGGCCAAGGTGTATCCAGCACCTTATTCCTTGTTTTGCTTTGATGTCCCCTCTTTTTGAGAGCTGTGGCTTCTGCTGGGGGTGAAAGAATGCATGTGGATTTGGGGACCATCCTACTATTACTGGAGGACCCGGCAATCACCTCTGCTCGCTCGCTTCCTGGTCCTGCTGTGCCCAGAATGTGTGGTGGCTCGTTCTTCTCCACCTCCAGTGTGTTGGTCCACCAGGCCCAGTGGGTGACACAACAGCAGTCCCTCACCCCGGGTTTCAGGGGTGCATAAAGTCCCACTGTCTTGGCAAATATCCTGTTGCATCAGCACCACTGAAGAAGCTGGTTCTTGCCTGGACCCTGGGAGAAGGTCCCAGGGTGGGTTGTGGGACCTAGATTCGTGTG
>BJBW01009783.1:0-16623 GCA_004320125.1 Scolopax mira
TTGTGTCTGGTTCTGGGCACCTCAATACAAGAGAGACATTGAGGTGCTGGAGCGGGTGCAGAGGAGGGCAACGAAGCTGGTGAAGGGCCTGGAGAATAAATTGTATGAAGAGTGGTTGAAGGAGCTGGGGCTATTTAGTTTGAGGAAGAGGAAGCTGAAGGGAGACCTCATCACTTTCTACAACTACTCGAAAGGACACTGTAGAGAGGTTGGTGCTGGTCTCTTCTTGTGGGTGACAGAATTAGTGGCAGAACGAGAGAGAATGGCTTCAAGCTGCAACAGGGTAGGTTTAGACTGGACATTAGGAAAGAATTTTTCACAGAAAGAGTGGTTGGGCATTGGAATAGGCTGCCTGAGGAGGTGGTTGAGTCACCATCCCTGGACGTGTTTGAGAGTCGTTTAGATGTGGTGTTGGGAGATATGGTGTAGGGGAGAACTTTGTAGAGTAGGGTAGATGGTTGGACTCGATGATCCCTAGGGTCTTTTCCAACTGAAATGATTCTATGATTTCTAGAAATCCTCTGCTGAGGACGCTAGCTGCAACTGGTACTGTGTAGAGCAGCCACACACTGACTGGACCACCATCCAGAGGAAATGCAAAAGCTGCCATCGTTCTGACAGCGTTCATCTTCATGTGAACTCTGCGAGGCTCAGAGCAGAGATGTGCTTTTTGAGTAGTTTAGTAAGAACTACAGCCTAGGAACTGTTTCACAGGAGTGTTACATATTTAAATTAAATACACACTACCACATGCAAGTGTGTGGTAGATATTATTTACATCTTTTTATAACAATTTGTGATGTGTATTTTTCTTTCATTTTTTCTTCTGCATGTGCTTCAGGCCCACTCACAAATTATTCAACTTATTTTTCTTTATAATGGTGATTTTTAAATTTCAATTGCAATTCTTCTATGTCTTTTTTTTAGCATTATAATATAATTTGGCCTTTTGATCACTCTGGGCAGGACCAAAAATGAAAATATAATAGCTGTAATTTATTAAATAACTTTTTTTTTTTTTTTAACTGGTAAAGCTTGGTAAACCCTCGCTCTCCTTTTCCCAACAGTGAAAAGCTATGTTCTCTATATCACTACGGGAGCATCCCCTGGGTCAGGAACGGATGCAGATGTGTATGTCATGCTGCAAGGCCTTTTGGGAGATACTGGCAGAAGAAAGTTATTCAGAAAAGAAGATGAGAATTTCACTAAAGGAAAGGTACACTTATCATTTCTGCATGATAATTTGCACTTTTAGAACCAAGCCCAATTCATGTGGACTTCGTGGGAGCAGGATAGAGTCTATGAAGTCCAGTTTGCAATGCTCTGTGACTGTAAGGGCACATGTGTATCAACATCTCTATCTTCTGTGTGAAATACTGGTGCTTATACAGCTGACGAGTAATAAAGTGACTATATCAAGTGCTTTTAGGTTCAATTTTGCAAATATTGAAGGTCTTCAGTGTCATGACAGTGGTTTTCCTGCGCATTTGATTCACAATAGAGCTCTAAAGAGACTCAATTTCCTTTAATGCCTCTTTTCTTCCCATGCCATTCTTCAGGCTAGGGCTCCTTTCCCTGACTTTTGCCTTTCTGCTGCCAGTCTACCCCTCAGTCTGGCTCTTGGTTTCTCTCCAGACAACCACCCACCACCCTCTACACTTAGGGTTACCAAGAGGGTCCTTGACTCACTGGGCAGGAATGAGTCTCGCAGCTCATAGACACAGACCAGCCAAAGACCAGCATAGCTGCTAGAGAGGCATTTACCTGTAGATTGTCAGTATAAACAGAAATTAAAGGGAATTTAGTTATTGAATGTGCTGGAGAAGCGTGGGCAGATTTACAGCAAAATGCATGTCTTTGACATAAAACCTAGTCCCGCTGGAAGCTTTGGATAGAGGGAGTGAAGTTTTAGCTAAAAAGGTCACTAGATTTTTTAAACATGGAATAAACAAAATGTTTTTGGTTTGTTTGGTTTTTTTTTTTTTTCCTGTGGATCTTTATTTGAAAAAAATATTGAGGATTTAAAAAATTTAATAAAGATTCTGAAATAAACATCTGTAACAGAAAATTTGAGTTGGAATAGTTAAAGTTTAGAAAAAGAAACATCAGTGTCTCTTAAAACCAGAAGTGCTGAGCATATTTTACATCAGACTGTTTTACCTGTCTTTCTTATAGTGTGTGCACTCTTCTACCTTTCTGAAATCCCAGTGAATACTGTGATTATGGTATTCTAAGTTGTCCCCTTTTTGGAAATACCATGCAGTAAACTATTTCCTTCTGCTGGTCTTGGCTGACAAACGAATGAGTTTCTCTAAAGAAGCAAGCTTGTAAATCAGCTTGGATTGATAGCCAAAGCAGAGGCATGACATGTGGGATTAGGAGGAGCTCAGCTCCTAATTATCCCCAGTCGCATTAATTCAGTGGGAGCTGAAGGGGGTCTTTATATTGCTGGATTTTACCTACTTGAAATGCTTATTCATAAGAAAAGTGAGAATTTAAATCTTTAAGTGACTAAATACTTGTGGACGAGGGTACTCAGTTTTGATAAAGGCATACTTGTCTTCCCTAATGCTGAAATTCAGATTATAGTTTATTGAGAAGCTTATTTAATTGTATTTTAGACATGCAGTTCTTTGGTCCTCATGGAGTAAAGTTATTTTAGTGTAAGTTTCACTGGATTTCTCCTTAAATCATAATTCCACAAGTGAGCAATCGATTTCTAGACTGGTAGTTTTTAATGAAAAGGGAACAGGGATGCACATCCAGAAATGTTACCTAACAGAACAGAAATGAAGTACAAAGATTCGTAACCTGAAGGGTGTTTTAAAGTGTTTGTGTCTACTTCAGTGTGGCACAGAATTTTTTTCTTTTACAGAGCCGCCATGTACCCATCTCTTCATTACTTATTTAACATTTTATAGGAGCAGTGCATGAATATAACACAGTATCCTTATATTTCTAAAAGTAGATATAAGCATAGAAATATTTTAGGGCCCTCAAAGAAATTGCTTGTAGATAAGTAAGAGAAAAACACAAAAAAATCTTGATTCACCCCTTGTTCGGTAAAAATAAAGTAAATGTATTTGGTTAATTGACAAAGTGCAAATTGATTCTGCAAACAAGACTCCTGCCTTTGCAGCAACATTTTGTTCATGACATGTTTTGGAATTTTCCCAATGTTTTCTTCCCTTTATAAGTAATTTCCAAAAAGGCTCTCAAGTGTAGAATGTCTCTTTCTGTATCAGCCGAATCACATATTGTGCAGAGCACCCCTGCAGTCAGAGAGTCTGGACTTGGTGGTTTAGGGGATTTTGGAGTATAACAGACAGAATTTGCATACTGAATCTTAACAGTTGTTCTGACATTTCAAAATGTGCTTTTCTTTGCAATAATTTTTCCCCTGACTATACTGTAACAGCTAGTGAACTGGAACAGTGTTTCTGTTAGAAATCACATAAAAATATGGTGTTAGTCTCACAGAATGTCAGGCCTGCTATGAACAACAGTTTAGCAATGCAGAAATACGTAAAAATGTTTAAATATTCAGGGGACTTTGCAGTGGATTGGCGATATGCTTCTCTCACTTAACAGGTCTTTTATTTACATGAGCTGAGTTACATGATAGTTACATGATAGTAAAAGACTGAATTACTTTCTTATATCTGCAAAGTTGCTTTGTGTCTTTCCAATGTCCTTACACCTGTGAAACCATCAGAGAACTGATAGATCAAGTAATGTGCATGATACTATTAATTCTCCAGTACCTTCCCTGTAGCTCACCCCATGTCTGAGAGCAGCGCTGTCACCAAGAGAGCTGAGCTTCCGGTGATCTATTCACACAAACGAGCGTGAGGACCAGTGCTGCAAGAATCACATTCTTTCAAATTGCTGGGACATTAATCATGGAATTGTCAGAGTTGGAAGGGACCTTTAGAGATCATCTAGTCTGCTAGATGCAGACTAGCTAAAGCAGGATTGCTCAGAGCACATTACTCAGGACTGCATCAAGGCAGGTCTTGAAGACCTCCAAAGAGGACTCCAGGACTTCCCTGGGCAGCCTGTTCCAGGGCTCTGTCACCCTCACTGGAAAGTTCTTCTTCATATTTGAATGGAACCTCCTAGTTCCAGCTTGTGCCCATTGCCCCTCGTCCTATTGCTGGAAACCACTGAAAAGAGTCTGGCTCCATCATTCTTCAACTCACCCTCTAGGAACTTGTAAGCATTGATAAGGTCTCCTCTCAGCCTTCTCGAGGCTAAAGAGCCCCAGCTCTTTGAGACTTTCCTTGTAAGGGAGGTGCTCAATCCCGTAATCATCTTAGTTGCCCTATGTTGGACTCTCTCCAGTACTTTCCTATCTCTCTTGAACTGGGAAACCCAGAACTGGATGCAGTATTCCAGCTGTGGCCTCACTAGTGCAGAGTAGAGGGGGAGAATGACCTCCCTCAACCTGCTGGCCACACTTCTCCCTATGCAGCCCAGGATTCCATTGGCCCTCTTGGCAACATCCATCTATGCTGGCACATGGAGAGCCTGCTATCCACCAGGACTTCCAGATCCTTTTTCTCAGTAGTGCTTTCCAGAAGATCCACCCCCCTAACCTATATTGGTGCCTGGGGTTCTTCCTCCCCAGGTGCAGGACCTTACATTTGCCCTTGTTGAACCTCATTAGGTTCTTCTCTGCCCAGCTCTGCAGTTTGTTCAGGTCATGCCTTGTTCGATGTTCTCCTAAACCGGTAAGGACAGGCAAAGCAATCTCAGTGCACTTCATGCAGTTCAGCTTTCATGAAATCCTAATAGTATTTATTCATACTTCATGAGTCTGATAAACATTACCCTCTACAAACACTTTCTGGAGCCAACTGTACTCCATGCAGACATTCTGTAAAAGACCAGGACTCTTTTTGTGAGGATTTTGTGAAATCCTTACAGTATCTCCATCTCGCTTCTGGCACCCAACATTTTTTGGCAAATGAATTTCTTGGTGCTTCGTTAGATGGTGTTTGATAGACTTACTGTACGCTTTGTCATTTGGCTGTGAGTTACCCAGATTTCCTCTTTGAGAGTGTGGCTTTTTTTCAGACCAATTGCATCAAAGCCGCTCAAGTACGCTGAATATGTTATGACTGATATTTAAGTGTTTTAATCTCAGTACAATGAAAGTGGCCAGTATTTTTAAGTACTCTAAATTACTGAGGCAGTAAGAGCTCAGTGAATTTTTACTTCATAGTATTAGTTGTTGAAAAGATATATCCTTTATCCTGCCCTATATTTAGATATCAACTGCTCAGGTTGATGCCATGGTAACTGCAGCACATACAAAAATTGTCAGTGAGAGGTGACTGTTAGTGTTCAGTTTCAGTACTCACTTATAGATTAAGCATTGGTAATTTAAACAAATTACTTCAGGAAAAAAATCCACGTGTGCCAGAAACTAAGAAGATCCAGAATGTGGGACAGTGTACTGTGGCCACTAGTAGGAAGTCAATATTTGTCTGTAGCATCCACTTCCCATCACATCTAGAATGCTACTATTTTGTAACTGCAGATAAACCTTCCCTTATGGAAAGCATATCTGACATAATGATTAAATGGTTACAAAATGGCATTGATCCAAATGTATTAATCATAATGGTAAGCTATTGGCCAAGTTGCTACAGTACAGAAGTGAACACAGAAGTAAATGGACATTTATCTTAAAATGAAATTAATTATCCTTAGAGAGTGCCTGCTGCTTTCTCGAGATTTTACAGGGAAATTGTCTGACTATAGACTTATTTTAGATAGGCAAAGTTGGGTGAGTGAATTTACACTCACCACACTCATTCCATTCTTTTAATAAACAAGATAAGTTTAAAGTAAAATACAGCTGACTTTATTAGCTTGATTTATCAAAAATAGTCATGGTCAATCCAAGTCTGCATTTTTCAGCAAATAAAATATTAAAACATTTTCCTTAAGACAGCAAGAACGGAATTGGCTTCAAGTTAAATAGTTTAGAAAATATATCTAGCTCATAATGAATGACTTCCAGTGGTGAAGTGCTCATCTAGTTGGAAAGTTATTCCAAAGCTTAAATACCTTTATTTTTTTAAATTATTTTTATTTTTTTTAATTATTTTTTTATTTATTTATTTAGGATTCACGCTATTTTCTGTTTAAACTTGTCAAGCTTTAACTTCTAGGAAATGGATTTTTTTATGTTTTTAACTGTTATCCTGGGTAGCATCCTCACAATGAATTTGTGCTGCATTTGACAGCATTTATAACAATAAAAAAATCGGTAATGCCTTTGACAAGTTAAATAGATTAAGCTTCTTGATTCACTGGAAAGCAGGTTTTCCAGTGATTTAATAACTCTCACAAATCTTCTCAGAGCACTCTTCAATTTAGCCCCCTATTTCTTCAAGAGTCTTAACTAGCGATTGGTTTTGCATCATCTCTAAAAATCTTGTTTTCTTCCAGTTAACTCATGAAAATATTTAAGCTTATTAACTGGCACAATGAAATGTGTTTCAAAATATTCTCCACTTACAGCTGCACTTGGAGAAATACGGTTAGACATTTCATTGTCCCATTGTCAGCCAGCTTGAGTCCACCTGAGAATAATTTAAACATTGGATTATGGTGTCTCAATCAAAATATTATACAATCATATGCATTACTAAAGTTGAAGAAACTTACATCAATCCTATTTTCTTTGCCTGTTACAGCAGATCTCAAACTTGGACTGTTATTGCATTAGTTCACAACCAGGCTGCTTCAGATGGGTTTGAAATTTTCCAAAATGATGTCGATTTTTGGGACTTTAGGTTTGCTTCTTTGGTTTTTTTTTTGGTGGTTTTTTTTTGTTTTTTTGGTATGTTTAGTTGTGTTTTTTTTTATTTCTATTGTGTAATATAATGTGTTTAGAGATTTGGATGTGGCTATGATATTGATCTCTGTAGCAGTGCTTCTGCATTTTATTAAGTGCACTTTACCCGAAGTCTGATTGAAATGCCTTTTACCAGTTGGTTGAAAGGTCACAGCTGCTGACTATTGTAACATGCCACTATTCTTTCTTACTACTGTTGCTTTTCTATGCATACAAATCCTATTTTTAAAAGATTCTGCTCCAGTTATATTAAGCGAATTAATATAAGGTCAGTTCAGGGCAAATATTATTTGTATTTTTTTACTGCTCCTATTCTTTTATTTTTTCTTCACTAATCTTGTTGAAGATGGATGAACCATGATAATTATAGGTTAGCAGAAACCTATAATTTTGCATTCAATGTAATTTAAATTATTATTATTTTTTTAATGCAGAGGCAAAGTTTTTCAATTAATTTCTGGATGAGAATTTAATATAAAACAAAAGCATGCTTGCAAAAATACGTGATTTTAGGAGGAAATTCAGGGTTGGCTTTTTCAGATGCATGGAAAACTCTACTTTTAAAGAAGTATTTGTCCAGAACACAGATTACGAGATGCTGAGGTCACAGTCAGATGCACTGTTGAGCCTTCCATTGAGCTGGGCCAAGACAGTACCATTCCCAGTGCTTGTCATCTCTGCTGCTTACCACCCAGTGGTTCCACCCCTGGCACAGTGACATACCTTTATTCTGTCCAAATGTTTATTTAGTATAAGCAGTTGAAATTGTTGATAATTTGGGCTTTTTCACTTGGATAAAATTTGGCAGGAGAGAACCTGGTTGTGTGGTTATGCTGGCACAGCTAAAGAGGTGATAAGCTCTGTCTGGGAGAAGGCAGTGATGTGCCAAGCATTCGGGACAGGGTGGAGGAGTGCAATTCAGCACAGCTGGAGGAGCCCAGGGGATCACAGGCTGAAAGGTGCCATCTCAGCAAAAGTTATTTTTCTTCTACAGGAACATTCAGACACTGTTTCTGATTTGGGCTCAGTTTAAAAGGAGCCTTTTTTTTTCTTCTCCTAACTGTGCTAAAACTCTTCTGTTTTCAGACGAGTTTCTCCAGATTAACAACTGAGATCAAAATAATCAGGCAGCAAATCAATATGTTTGCTAAGCTTAATAGAAAAGGTCCTTTATCTAGACACTCTAACTCCTTTTCCAATAAAAGCCTATTAAAATGATAGTAACATTAGCAGTTTGGGAAATCACTTGTGCATACAGGTTGATGAAATTAAGCATATGGTGTGCCTTGACTTGCCATTTTCAGTTCCGCTGGGAATATCGTCATTAACCAACCATCAAGCCTCAATACTGAGCCTATAAAATGATTGGCATTTATGAAGGTAAATATTGCACAGTGACTGTTCAAATGCTTCTTCTGTCACAAGAGCTATTGCAACTGCTACAGTCAGTGATGTGTTGCCAGCACTGACACTGAAGAGTACGGAATAAAGTCAAACTGGGTCATAGATTCAAAGGAAATGCTCAAAATGTGGGTCTCAGGATAAAAAGAAACATGTGAAGAAAATCTGAAGAGGACTTAAGAAAAATTAAACTTTAAATAGTCTGAAACGGTTGCTGGAATGATTGGTTTTTTTAAATTTTTTTCAGTGCTTATTTTGTTATCCAAGAAATATGAAAAGCGTCAGTTCTGGCTTTACTAGGGCAGCTCTTCTGGGTCACACAGGATGTATCTGTGTCAGTCTCAGCTGCTCAGTCTTGGCAAATATCCTTCTTTCTCCACACAGCGTTAGTCAAGAAAATTTAGTGGGCTATACATATGCACAAATGGTTTTAATAGTACTCTGAGAAAATTCGATATAAACTCTGCTGAGTTAGACAACACGTATTATTATCAATACTTAAACTGACTTTTCTCCATTCAAAACTAATTTGCTACTTGTAACTAAAAAACAATTAGCATTTTTCCCTAAGGGAAAATGAAAAAGAAGGTTTATGGTCTATAGGTTTATCTGTCTGTGTGTTTTCTCCCTCTCTCTTTCTCCTTTTGCAGAAGAATTAAGCCTCCAGTAACTTAAAAGGTCCCCATTTGTAAATCAGATCATTGTCATGTGACATACAAGATCTGTCAACAACTCAAATATTTTCTGTTTTATGACTAATCCGTGGTCTGTAATGAATCCACAGAAATATTAGCTAAATTATTAACAGTGATTCAATTTCTTAAAATTATAATGAAATATATGTCATAATCTGTTAGTTTGCCGACAGATCGTGAGGAGAAAAGTGGATTAAATTTGGCAAATACGTTATCTCTAGCAAACTGTTCATTTAGCTCTAACAATTATAGTTGCTGCTCTTTATTCCTTCTTGGTCTCTTGACTACAATAAAGCTCATTACACCACATAGAATTTAAAATATACACATAAAGAGAAAATGTAATCTTGTTTGTGAGGTAAATTTACCCCAGTTGGGACAATTCCTAGTCTAGTTAATAGTTTTTCAACTTGCAGTTTATTAAATGGCTGAATCCTCTGCAAATTTGACCATGGATTTCTGAGATTTTACATGCTCTAAGATGGGCTCGTTAAAATTGCACATTGTCAAATGACGAAGTAATGTGTCTAATGGAAACCAAACATCAACAGTTTCACAAATGTTTATTCAGACAAAATCTACCTGTTTTCAGAGGTAAAAGGGTTTGGAAAACCTTTGACTTGTTTTCTATATATACAAATGTGCTGTTATCTGTGGGTGGATTATCCAGGTTATGAATAACCCATAATACACGATGCACCTGACTTATTAAGGGATTTCAGAATCAATACCACTAGGGACAATAGTGTACAAATAGTTTTGCTGATGTTTTTTCAAGTTTTTCTAGTGTAACAGAGTTTATTAACTGTCAAGTTTAGTGCAAGTCAAACCCAACTATCCTTCTGGAGACAGTGCAAGTCTAGAAGTCTGCAGAATATTGCCTGTATTTTTCTTTTATTCCTAACTCTCTCTCTTTTCCAAAAGCAGATCACTGACAACAGATTTTTTTTTTAGAGACGCTGATGATAGTGTGACTAAATTAGTCATCCTTGGGAAAGCTCTTTTCTTTTAAAAAGAAATCTGTTTTAGCAAGTATTCTAATTTGAAAAAAAGCTTCCTCATATGTTTCCAATGAAATAAATCATGCGTTAATATAAACGTAACCATTTGCAAGGACAAGCAGTAACTTTTAACATAAATTTTCACATTTGGGGAATTTAACATATTTATTTATTAACAGAAGCAAGGGTCTGCATGTTTCTTCCTTGAGTATCTGTGGTTTTTACCCATCTTCTAGCTCTGTGGGTTTTTTTATATTTCCTATTTAATAACTGTAACAAGCTATTCTATTTTATTCAAGCAAGTTACTATAACTTTACCAATCCAATTAAAGATAGAATAAAGCAGTGATCAAACTCATACCATAATTAAGGTAAATTAAGAGTTCTGATTAATGGTATTCCATCATCATATTAGTCCAATAGATAATAAAATATGATTGTGGTGTTGACATGAAACATAACTTTTTTGACTTAACTATGGAAAGCGTGAAGAGGAGCCTCATTCCCTGCGGTCCTGCTCTAGAATTTCTAGAATTTCAGCCTTTCCAATGTATTTGCTCTGCTGCCACAGGACGTTATCCTGAGAACTTTCCCTTTCATCTTATGCTTTTGCCAGTCTAAATTCATTAAGCAGCTGATAACCTTGACTCATCGTAAGGAAGTATAGCTATTCAAGCGCCTCTTCAACACATTTGCCTTTAAATCTTTGTCAGCTTGCTGTTCTCATTTTCCCATTTCACACAGTAACTTGGGGGTGACAGTGCAGATGTGATGATTAGATGATGCTCTACAGCAGTTTTTGAATAACACCCCGTTTCGGTCTAGAAGCCACATAGTAATAGTAATTCAGTGACAGGTTGGAGATTATTTTTAGGAAGCTGTTAAAGGTGTGGTTCACAAACACGCACATTCACACTCACATGTACATACACTAATGAAAATGACCTGGAAAACCTGTTCAGGGAAGACATGTAGCTGTAGCTGATGAAGCAAGAGAACTGCTTTTCTCTGTTTCATCTCTGCATAATCCTTTGAATAAGGTTTGCTGCCCTCTTGCTCTGTCTGAGAAATTTCAGTGTGAGTTAGGTTGGGAAGACTTCTCAGGACTCAAGTGGTTTTGACCATTATTGCAATCCCATCCCCTCAAAAACTTCTTTATTATTTGTCTTTACTCATATTGGAAATTCTATCACAAATAACACTAGATTTTACCAGTTATTAACCCAAATAGAAATGAGATGATAATTCATAAATTTGTAAAGAAAAATAGGTGGAAGTCTTAATGCCAAGAAATTAATCTCTGTTTTCCAGCTGTGTAAGTAGGTATAAGACTCACAAAAAGCCAAAATATCGCATATTGTGAAATTGTTTGAACTTAAGTGTTCTAAACATTTAAAAAATATTGTGGACTTTTTAACTGATAGAGGATAGTAAAGCTTTTTTAAACATAACTTTATACAAGATTTTTCCTTAAATTCAATTACTTATATTCAAATTTATCCTACAGGTTAATTCAAATCTGAGACCAAGTTTGTTGTTTTTTTTTCTAAGAGAATAAAATACTGTTCTGTGGGGTTCATCTCTCTCCTTCTCATTCACTCCATTTCATTCCTCAAATGGGAGCCCTGGGGTCCATTTTGTCGAGAGTAAGATAGTTTAAAATGGTATCCCTGTAAATCACTAAATGTGAAATTTGGGACAGAGAATCTCTTGGGAAGTGAGCATAAGCACCTGATTGATCTGTGTGAGGAAAGAGGTGGTTCAGCAGTAAATTGCAGAACCACAAGGAGAATATGCGGGAGTTTACTCTCTATTAACTTGTCGTCTCTGTCTCCGTTTGTATTCATTGAATTAATGAAAAAAAACCCAAACAAATCCTGATTGTCTTATCATTTTCATATTTCAAAATAAGCTGTTATCTTAGTTCGATGTTTCTGTTTCCATGTGTCTTTTTGCTTCTAAATTTTTCAGGTGGATGTTTTTCAAGTGGAAGCGGTAGATGTTGGGACTCTGCAAAGGCTGGTGGTTGAGAAAGGTAAAGGCTCTGACTGGCATCTGGAGAAGATTATTGTGAAAGAGTCAGCAGCTTCAGGGACAGAAACATTGTTTATGGCACAGACATGGCTAAAAGACAGACGCGATGGAAAAAGAACTGCCGCGGTAACTCTGAATGCCACAGGTCAATATTATCTTTAAAATATAATTTTCTAAGGAATTCATTCCTAGCTGCAGAATTCAGCTATGTGATGTACTTCTCCAAAGAATTTATGGTTTAAAATACTCCGGTAAAACATTGTCATTATGTAGGGAATTAGTGTGTCTGAGCACTGTTGGGTTTTAGTATCATTTAATAACAACTATTTGCCAGAGGATAATTTCTGCTTTGTTACTGTAGATTTACAGTGGCATAAATAGCAACAAATGTGGCCTGTCCTCTTTGTAAATTCTTACCTCTCCAAGTCTTACTTCTACTTTGCCACTTGCAAGCAGTTTTTTAAGCTTCCAATACCTCTGTCAGCTACTTGCTAGGCGTAGTGAAAAGGAAGGAAAGAGTAGGGAGAACTATGTTCAAGCAGTGGAGAAAATGCCTCCGTTGTATTGGAGAAGAGTGTTTTACGTTATTTATGCCACACTATTTGGATAGGTTTTGCCAGAAGCTGGACATACTTTCGACTGACACCATGTGGGTAAATCAGTCCACAGAGAAGCAGTTTTGACCCCACTGCCTGTGACCGCACTCTTTGTCAAGACAAGAAGGGAATGTGTACCCTCCCTCCCTTTGCCGCGGTTTCAACCCAAACACAATCTGGTGTGGAAGCCAGGAAGGAACCACAGCACCCCCCAACAAGATCAGTAGGCAACCAAAGCCCAGAATGTACCTTTAAGACTGGTGTATTTATTATGATCCTGCCCCTAAGAGAAGTAAGAAGACAGTACAGATGGGTCTTTACAGAAAATATTCTAGTTCTTTTCCTCTTAACTCCCAGGGCATCTCTGCTTGTCATAGCACCATTGGCATGATGGTGCTTGCCCAGCAATGCCTACTGAGACTAAGTAGAATTTCAGTGCATTCCATTTCATCTGCTTTGTCATCTCGAATTTTTGATCATTTGCAACCTGGGGGGACCTCATTGTCCTCTACAACTACCTGAAAGGAGGCTGTAGAGAGGTGGATGTTGGCCTCTTCTCCCAAGGGAATAATGGCAGGAGCAGAGGAAATGGTCTGAAGTTGTGGCAGGAGAGGTTTAGATTAGATATTGGGAAGAATTACTTTACTGAGAGAGTGGTCAGGCCCTGGAACAGCCTGCCCAGGGAGGTGGTGGAGTCGCCATCCCTGGAGGGGATGAAACATGTAGACATGGCTCTTCAGGACATACTCTAGTGCCCGGGACTGTTGGATTGTGTCTTTTTGTGGGTAGGTGTGGTTTGGGGTGGTGGGGGTGGTTGTGGTTTTTTTTTTTTTTTTTCTTTTTGTGGTTTGACTCGATGATCTCAAAGGTCTCTTCCAACCATGAATATTCTTTGATTCTGTAAAAAGCAGGATACTGCCATTGTGCAAAAGATTGTACGTTGGAACATTTCCAATAATTGGAAAATCCACACTTGGTTGTGATCTCAAAAAGGAGACTTCCCATCTTTGGTTCAGGCCCCTATCTGATGTTTACAAGTAGTTTTGGTCTATACCAAATCCCACTGAAATTAATGGGAGCTGATATCAGTGAGAGGAACATCAGCCCCTAAAATGAGCATTAGAAACACCCAATTAGTTCTGATTCATCTAGACCATAAATTGTATAAACGGAACATAAATGCTTTAAAATGAAAAATTCTTGAATCTTCATGTTACAACCATTTCATACTAAAGAGCTAGCTCTAGTTAGTTCGTTAAATACGATGATATGTAGGAGATGATGCTTAAGTAGAAAATTACATTGTACACTTCCAAGTTCAATCTTTAATATAAATGATATAATATTCAGTCAATTGCCTCACTAGAGATGAATACAGGCATTTATTATCATTTAGACACTGTTCTACAAAAGTATTAATTTGGTCTTCAATCTTTTTCTAATTAGAAATTCAGGAGAGGAGGAGCACTTCTGCCTGGCCTTTAGGAAAAGAGCAAATGAATTCAGGTACGTCTTCTGCCATTACATCAACTGTTTTATTCATCAGTTCTGAAATAATAATGTGAGAATTTTTTCATCACAATACATCATTACACTTACTAGTACTGGCACTATTTCTTCCTATGTAATAGTAAGAAATGGCAATATATTTAAGGAGCTGATCAGCACCCAGGTGAAGAACTTCTATATTAGTGATCTCCAAGTAGAGTAAGACATATCTTAGGAATTTTATCTCAAGTACCCTGGTTAACATATGAGAATAGAAACATCTGTAATCTTTTTATTTTCCTTATTTTATTTGTTCAGAAGGCAGATGGAGGATTTATTTCACAAAACATCAAGAAGAAACAAAAACAGACTTTGAAAAGTTGTCAGAAAATATATCCAAGTTGGTTATGGTTTTTTATGGAAGCAACGGCAAGTCAAATCCAGTTTCCATGGAAAACAAAGTGGAACATCAGGCTAAGAACCAAATAACATATGATGTAAAATATGATAGAGATTTGTCTATATTTAAATTTTCTTTGAGTTTCCTTTTAAAGAGAAATAATCATGTAGAGCTGTAAATATGTTGCAGATATTACTGCTTAAATACTCTAGAAAAGCAGAAATTAATTTTTCAGTTGCACACCCGGTTTCATTTTTAATTTCTGGCTTTCTCAAGTTCATGATGATCAAACATATTCTTTTCTTTTTTGTCAACAAATATTCATAGTTAATAATGCATATCAATTTAAATGGCATTAACATTAACTAGTCACATTTAGAAATCAGTGCAGTATGTAATTTGGATTTGATAGAATAATTGCAATGAATGTCCCGGGAGTATAAAGCTAATATTTCTGTAAGTGCTCACAGTCAACCTGATTCTGCTGCCTTTGAACTCAATGGGACTTTTAGCACCAAGACTGATGCAAATTGGGGCTAGGTCTGTTCTGAATCCTTAAGAGAACAGTGCCTTTCTTTCTAAAAATTAGCTTTGTATATAACTATGTATCTCTGCTTGGTCGCTAACTCATTGTTTTGTCACTTCCTAGATACAATTACCATCTGATTTGGGAGTGCTTTATAAAGTGAGACTTGGTCCCCAGAGTTTGGAAAACAGCATATCCCAGTTGTCTCCTCGTCACTTTAAAATGCAGAACACATCAACCCTGGATACCTTTAGTCTTGCCATAAATAAAACACTTCCTCTTTCTCTTAATGGAGACAGATGGATTGAATTCCCCATAGAGTGGCCATTAAAAGAAGCACTTTCTGGTAGGTATAAATCTACTTTAAAGCAGTGGAGTGGTCCAGGCGGTTAACGTGTCCTAATATTACAACTGAAACCTGTATCAGAACTGAAAATTTTATTGTATTTATTTAATGTTTCATAAAGTCTTAAATGTATAAAGGAAAATACTATCCACTCATCTTAATTTCTTTACCATAAAGTGGGAAATGCAATATTCATTTGATTGCAAAAAACTCTTATATGCCACAAAGAACAGCTTATAAGAAATATCCCTTTTGTGCAGTATTGTAATAATTCTACTCTCCTTTGTTTAGTCCTCAGCTGCTCATATCACTGACATTAACAATGTGATTTTTTACAGCTCATTTACTATTAAGTGATTTTGCTTTTGTTTTTACATTCCAAACAAAGATTCTCAGTAAATAACAGCTCAGAACTACATATAAGCATCAGCTTTATTATCTTTATACACTCCAAATATTTATGCCTGTTAAAATTAGCTCAACAATTGTCTTACATATATCACATTTGTTAAGCAAAATGAAAGAAACCCTTTCACCTGAAATCCAGCATATCTTCGTATCCTTCTAAAGCGATGCTTACTGAATGCCACTGTATGACAGAACAATTTTCAATTTAATAAACAGAGCAAATAAGGATACTTAATAGTCAAATAAAATGTGCCTGAGTTTTATGAAGAAAACAAATGAGTGACCTGGGTAAAGAATAAGTCAGTTCTGTAAGTAGTAAGTGGCTTGTAAATGCACTACCCCGATGCGCTTTGGATTGGAATTTATGGCCCAATTTCAGTGAGGTGTTTGCACGTGTCTAACTGTAAACATGCAAGTAATGTCACTAGAATTAGCAAGGGTTAAAGGGATCTTTTGCATATTTTGGCTGCAACTGAAGATTTAAATTTTGTGTTCAGGCTTTAGATTTTATATTGCTTAGAGCTGTTGTTTTCTCTTGAAGTCTTGCACATTATGGGTACAGAACAAGGCTTAATCGCTTTCATCTCCTATACACAAGATTGAAACAAAGAAGGCCTTCAGACTAACACAAAGCACGTGATAGTGCCCCTTGAAAATGACTGGTTGCTGTCACATGCAGAAGTATTTAGGATACATGTGCAAGCACAGAAATGGTGAGAGAAAGATACAGCGTGGGTGATAAATGGGCAGTGAGACTGGAACCCTCGTGACTGTTGTTCTGACCCTGGCTCTGTCACTGACCTCCTGGTTAAAAAAATGATTGATTTCCCCGTTCTTTGCTTTTTTATTGTTTTTTT
>BJBW01009784.1:0-28950 GCA_004320125.1 Scolopax mira
AACCTGAACCTCCCCTGGGGCAACTTGAAGCCATTACCTCTTGTCCCCTCATCTGTGACCTGGGAGAAGAGACCGACCCCCGCCTGAATTCAGAATCTGTTTGGACACTTTCGACTTCTACTCTTTCTAAAATAAGGCAATAAAGCAATTAGAAATAGGTAACAGGAGGAGAGAGTGCTTCACGGAAGAAAGCAAAAGAAAATAGCGTGGCACAATTAATTGGCAGCAGCAAAAATGAGCTGCAAGAACCGGACTGTCCCCAGGAGCATAACAGCAGGGGCTGTAATGCCAGAGAGGGTCCTTTTTGCCACCCAGCACAATCTGGCCCAAGAATGCACATCTTCGGGACAGAAGGAAATAAAAATGTATTTTAGAGTTGGGGGGACACAAAGGTTCCCGTCAGTCCTTCACTGTGTATGAGCCAGAGGATTTATCCAGCTGAAAACATCCTCCCACATCAAAAGAGAAAGGGACTAAGTGTAACCAGAAATGCAGGTGCTCTTTTAGGGAAAAATCCAAGAATGTCCTAAGTGGAGGATTGGGTTAAAAATAAAAGTGAGTCTGCTGTGCTAGAGAAAGAATAAATGGGTTTAGAGATAGGAGAGATTGCACAGGGAAGGAGGTATCCCTTTCTTTAGTGTTATTCATTTTTAATTTGCATTGTTACAGCGTGTGGAAGCACCAGGTGGAAATTGGGGCCTCATTGTGCTGGAATTGTGCGCAAACATAATGATTAAATGTTGCCAGCTCTGCAGAGGTTGAACTATCATTTCTCATCTCTGCAGCATCACTAACCAGCATAATTATTGCCAAGTTAAGTTTTTCTACAATTGCTCTTCTGGAATATCTGCGACACGCGATTTCTTTCAGAGTAACCACACCTGAGGGTATAAAAAAGATATCTTTGTGCCAGGTCCAACCTGGTAACCTTCACAGATAATAATAACTGGTCAGGGGCAGAATCTGCTTAGCACATTTGCATACACATTCAGAAATTATTTGCTTGCGTCTCAGTTTCCCTTTCTGTAAAATGGGAATGATAACACTGTGCTCATGGCTCGCTCTCTTCGTGTAACACCCATGATCAGTGCGAGAGTCCTCTGTTAGACCCTTAGAACACTGTTCTGACATCATCACATACAAGGGCTTGTTAGTGCTGTTTGTAGTGATTAGGGCTCAGCTGGAGAATATATATTCTTTCTTGTATGTTTTCTAGCCAAAAGGGCTGGAGGCAATATTAGATTTGCTGAAGGTTCCTTTCCTATTAGTATTTTTCTATTAGTTGAAGAGCCATGTAAAATTCAAAACCCAATTAAGGAGTTTAAAAAAACCCAAACAACCAAACAACCCAACCCTCAATTGCCACAGCATAGATAGGAAGCAACACAGCACACTGGTCATTGAAGGGGTCTTTGCACGATGACCAAACCCCTTTGGGTTTCTGTGACACTTTGGCTCACAGCTCAGAGAGCAGCAGGATCCACTGTTGCAGGATCCATTTATACATCTTCCAACACAGTCGCTTTCTGGCCACGACAGATATCAAGAACAGGGAATTCTTCCCTGAGCCTAAGGAGAGGAGGGGAGTCCTGCTGGTCACACACCTCCCCACTAAAAAAAGCTCCATGGAACAAGCTCAGCAGCACCACCAGGGCACTGCAGGGTACAGCCTTTCTCAGGGCAAATCTTAAACATGACATTACTTCCATTTCTCAGTGCTTTAGATGTGTGTTTTAACTTTTGTGTACTATTCCATTTTTTTGCAAAGTGGAAGGCACTGGGAGAAGGGGCTGAAATAGAGCATCTACACCAACATGGCTGAGCAGACCAGTCTTCCTCCTTACTCTCCCACCCCTGAGCACCAGCTCCAGCCCCTCTGGGAAATGGAAGGACTGAAACAATTCCCATGGAGGTTTCCATACCCCAGAGGGGACAGTGTGTGTTAAAATCAGACACTTGCTGAATTTGCTCCAGAATGCTCTGCATTGTGGCCACCTGAAAGCCATGGGCCCTGAGGATCTTGGCTTAGAGGAGGAGCTTCTTTTGGTGAAAGAATTGAAATGACAGTATCTCGTTCTGCTGTTTGCAGCAACGGCTGGTGAATGAAAAGCAAAGCAAAGGATCCCCAAAGAGTGTGCATTTTAAAAAGACAAGTAAGGAGGTGAAAATAAACACCTCCCATGATTTTTAAAGCAGTCTTGGGACTTTTAGAGATCCCAGCTCAGAGGTTAAGAATAGCAGCTACAGGGGATCATTTACAAGTAGCATTTTTCCTAATTTCCTATTCTGCCTTGTAATAATTCCTAGGAAAGAATAGGGGCTTTGCATTACAAGCAGCTTGAAAGATTAAGCAGACAGAAACAACCTCCTGCTCTACCTGCGGCCCTGCACTGGTTATTTTAAGTTATGACTGGAGATGGACCCAGTTTAAGTGGGTGCAAAAGGTTACCTGAACACTCTCACTTTGCTGCCTCCGATCCTTGGGAAGCGAGTTTTCACAGGTCTGTGTGAAATGGTCTTCCAGTCCCCTCTGCTGGTTGCAGCTTGCTGGAGAGCTGCACCGTGGCTTCACCTCGCTGGAGGAGAGCACGGGCTGCATGGGGATGCCAGCAGCCCCATGCCCTCACAACAGCACCACAACTCCTCCAGAGACCAGGGAGCTTTCCCTCGCCCTCATCTTTAATATAAGCACCTGGCATCTCTCTTGCACAGACCACCACTGGGTAAGGCAATCCCAAGCACAAATACAGGCTGAGTGGAGAATGGCTGGAGAGCAGCCCTGAGGAGAAGGACTCGGGGGTGTTGCTCGTAGAAAGACAACTGTGCCCTGGGCTGCAGCCCCAGCAGCATGGCCAGCAGGGCAAGAGGGGGGGATTCTGCCCCTCTGCTCTGGGGAGACCTCCCCCCAGTGCTGCCTCCAGCTCTGGGGCCTCAGCGTAGGAGGGACGTGGAGCTGTTGGAGCATGGCCAGAGGAGGCCACAAAGGCAATTATAGCACTTCTCCTATAAAGACAGGCTAAGAGAGCTGGAGAAGAGAAGGCTCTGGGGAGACCTTAGAGCCCCTTCCAGTCCCTAAATGGGCTCTAGGAAAGCTGGGGAGGGACTCTGGATCAGGGAGGGGAGTCATAGGATAAGGGGGAATGGTTTTAAACTGAAAGAGGGGAGATTTAGACTAGATATTAGGAAGAACTTGCTTGGTGTGAGGGTGGTGAGACCCTGGCCCAGGTTGCCCAGAGAAGCTGTGGCTGCCCCGTCCCTGGAGGGGTTCAAGGGCAGGTTGGACAAGGCTTTGAGCAACCTGGTCTGGTGGAAGATGTCCCAGCCCGGGGCGGGGGGGGTGGAACTGGATGGTCTTTAAGGTCCCTTCCAACCTAAACCATTCGATGATTTTACGATCATGAGAAAGGGTGAAAAATTTAGCCAAAGGAATAATCTTAAAAAAGACCCACAACCCTGCCCGTGGAAACTGAGGCATCCTTCTGAGAGCAAATAGACTCTTCCTGGGGAACGTAGGGCTTGAAATGTTTGTTGAGCTGATGACCAAATATCACCTGCAACTATTTCTGGCACGTACCTCTGTGTCCCTATGAGCCCAGGGTGGCAGGTCCATCCTGCAGGGCGCTGGTTTGTGCTCCCCACCACTCAGCGCCACCACAGCCCCAGGCAGAGTTGGTCCATAAGACTCTTTACTGACTTCAGTTTAGAAGTGCCCAAGGCAAAATTACCTCTGGGGGCTGCAAAACAAGGTTCAGGGAGAGACTCTGCTGATGCATCCTGGAGAACTGGACGGAGCCAGCAGCACAGGGCAGGGGCTGCTCGTAGGGAGGTGGGGACTTGGGCGCAGTCGGTGATTTCCAACCACGCGTGCTGAGTCGTGCAAATCTTCTAGCAGAGAGGGGAGGCTTCATTTCTGGGAACAGAGAGCTGGCTTGTGAGGCTACTGCCAAGAAGGTCCATTCTGACCGACTACTACCGACTGGCGTGGGCAGCAAGAGGCAGAGCTGGCACAGGGCAGCTGGTCCCCATGGCCGGCAGCGTGCCAGCCAGCCTGTCTGAGGAGGAAACCCAAGTGACAACCCTGATAACAGCCCCTGCTTGTGGCCGGAGGCCCAGGGGCCCTGGAGGGGAAGGCAGAGCCCGAGGGAGCCTGCTCTCAGCCCGTAGCCCCATGCTCAGCCCCGTTTCCAGGATTGCTTTGCATGCACAACCCCCCCAGCGCCCAAAAGCATGGCATACTCAAAAGGGGCAAGCATGGGCACCGCAAAGGGATGTAGTAGAAAAACTAAAGGTTTATTTATTATTGTTTTTTTTTTTTTAATAAAATACATCCTTACAAAATAGCCATTTTTCTCCGTGCTGAGGGACTAGGCATGGTTCTTGCCAGCTCTACTTCCCTCCTCCTCTCCTCAGTTTGGCCCTAGGGCGAGCATCACTGCCTCTCCTTCCCTGGGGATTTGGGTGCAGGATGCTCCAGCACAGCCCTGGCACACCAGGCAGGGTGTAGTGGGAGCCCTGCAGCCCCCAGTGCGCTGCAGCAGGGTCCCTTAATTTAACCCACCCACAGCATTGCAGCGTGTCCCACCAGAGGCAGGGCATCAGGCCGGCTGGACCCTGCCCTGGCTGCTGGGTGCCATGTTCCCACAAGCTGGTGTCAGACACTGCTCCTGCTGGCCTTGGGGCTGGTGCAGGCTGGTGACGATGGTGTTTTAGGAGAGGAAGAAGAGGAAGAAGAGGATGCAGGCTTGTCAGTCAGTGTGGATTCTGCCAAGAGAGAGAGCATAGCAATTTCTGGTGTCTTGCCTCCCACTGCCCCTCTTCTAGGGGTCATGGAAAGTGTGACATCAATCCCATATCCTGCACCCGGAGCAGCCACCCTGCCCTGGGAAATGCTGAGCCCAGGTTAGACATTACAGCCCAAAGCTCAGATCTCTTCCAGGCCCCCCTGGAGCCCTGCTGCATTCCTGGGGACCTCGGGATAGTCCCAAGACCCAGAGCCCTCACCCCTGCCAGCCATACACTAGCAGGGCTGGGGAAACACCACTCACCTCTTGCTTCATGTTGTCCAGCTCCTTTTCCTTCTTATGCGACTTTGACTGGGGGTTAAATGAGAGAAAACAATGATTCTTTTACAGACCTGCCCCTTTCTAATGCCAGGGGAAAATGTAGTTGAATAACAACTTTAACCCCCAATGTATATTTTCAAATGAATTTGAGGGGAGCTGTTTTTATGTCCTAGGAAAGGCCACAAACCATCTCACAGTCCCGGGGATGTTCTCAGAAAAGGGACAAAGTTTTCCGGTTTGCTAAAGCACTGGTCTGCCCCTGCTTCCCTTAAAGCAATGCAAATCTTACCAGATACTGGAATATCTGGGGAAAAAGGGAGGGAATAAAACTATTAACAGTGAGTCACACAGAAGATCTCTGTTATTTAGGAGAGGAGATTCTTGGGTGCCAGCCTCTGACATCCCAAGGGTTCAGGATTCCCAGTACCTCAGGAAGGCGCCTGGTTGCTCCTGAATGTAAATGTTGTTTGTGTTACAGCCTCATTACCCATGCACACATCCACCCTCCCACCTCCCCGACAAGAGCCTCTGCAGAAGAGGGACGTGTTGTTACTTACAGGCTCCTGTTCAGCATATTTGAATTTTTTTTGCTTGTAGTAGTCTCGTCCTTGGAGAAAATGCAGCAGGAGCAGGTCGCAGAGGACTGAAGCCTGAAGTCAAAATGCAGTTAGGGTTAAAGCTGCCCTCCCAGCTCACCTCTGTCACTTTGTACTTCCTGCTTGCCCCACAAATTAGGGTCACTTCTGCTTCAACCCACAATGTGACAGCTGCTAAAGAGCATCCAGTCCCTGAATGTTCATTTAGGATGGAAGTGAAGTGCTCTGGGTTCAACAGTGGCCAATTTAAGTCAATTGAAATTGTTTCCACCTTAGGTGGCTGTAGAGCACAACACCCTTTGGGTCATGCTGAGGTCTTTAACAAACATAACCAAATAGGATGCTGATTTTCTCTTGTGCATGAAACACTGCCCATCACCTCCAAAACCCCCTCAGTACCAGCTCTAACTTGAAACTATCGAGATACCAAGACATGGCCCTGCCATGAAGGCCTGCCTTCCCCTCACTTAGCAGGACAGTGGCTCTCCCAAGCAGAATTCACATCAGCTGGTGGCCAGCAGAAATCTTTTTTCCCAAGCTAGCGAGGCAGGAGAGCATCTCCTTTCCCCCTCTCCCCCCATCCCCTGTTGCCTGAGTGGATACCAGTATTTCACTGCAGCTCAGAGACACTTCCCCACGGATGCCACGGGAAAAGAGACTAATTTGAGAGTCTCCATATAGAGGTTGGAAAAATCTGAACTTACCACTCCAAAAATACCAATTCCAGAGCCAATTGTGGTCATGGTTGGGATGATGTCAAATTTACCCGCCTGAATAAAAATGGAGAAAATAGGTGATATGTTACAATCAACCCAGGGAAAAAAAAAAAGAAGGGGTAACATGTCTGTAGCTGGGGCCCGTGTAAAGTGCTTTGCAGCAACCCAAACCACAACCACAGCAGAGAGAGACACAGGATGAGTAAGAGCTGATTTTAAGCTCGTTGGTCAAACAGAAAAACATGGTAGGGTGGCTTTAGGCTGAAATAAATTGAAATAACTTTGCTTCCTATATTTTTAATTAAAAAAAAAAGTTAAAAGAAGTATACACTTTAAATATTCCCATTGGGAAACACAAGGAGCTTTCTCTCCCAGTGGGAAGGAAAAAAAAAATAGAAGAAATGCAAATGTTCAGCTTTTGGAAATATCAGTAAAAGGTTTTGACTTTCCACATTTCACCCCGCAACCCATCATTATGTTTTTGGGGACAAAACTACTGACCAAACTGCAGCTGATAGAGGGGAAGCCCATTTTACAGGTCACATCTATGTTCCCTATCCTGGCACTGCCCAAAGGCTGCTGGGAGGGGGTCAGCACCCAAGGAAAACCCTTGCACTGCTTTTCCTGGCCCCATGAGACCTTCCTGAGGACATGGCACTGCCACCTGGTGATGTGGGGGTGAACCCAGCACCTGGCCACCCTTACCTTGCCGTTCACCAAAATGTCAAACCGGATCCCAAACACCTTGTAGAGCGTCCTTTTATCCATCCCGTCCTCTTTGTAGTATTTGGCATATCTGTCCGAGTGGATGGTGAGCATTAATGGCCTGCCAGGGTGCCCTAACAGCCCCCTGCAACCCAACAGCATCAAGATCTTGGTGGGCTGCATCTCTCCCCTCTGTGCCTCAGTTTCCCTGCCTGCAAGTTCTAGTTAAAGCTCCTGGTTGTGCTGATACCTGATGTCCCCAGGTGCTATGTGACAGTGGGTGTTAGTGCAGCACTAGTGGGAGCTTCACACAGAGCAGCAGCTCCTGCCTAAATGTCAGGCTGTGGCTGAATGCTATCAAGTGTGGGAACATTTGAGATGACCCTGCACCATCTCCAATCTTTCAAGGGACTTCCTGAGACCCCATCTGGGCAGGAGAGTCTGCAAGGGGGAGATGTACAAGGAAAGGCAACAGGGTAATTTTGAGGTCAAAGGATGAGTTATCACTTTTCTCATGCCATGCTATAGAGAGCACTGCTGTCTGGCACTGCAAAGGCAGCGAGTATTTTGGAGAATACTCCTTGATCTTCTACCATCCTTTGAGTGCTGGGGGATCCTGAAAGATGTCACCTCAGGATTCTGCCTGGAGAATTAACAGGGATCTCCTTACCTGAAGTTGAAGCCCGGTGAAACATTACTGTCATCATTGTAAAGGCCGTGGAACTGGTAAATGGGTTTGCAATACCGGACGGGCCAGTCGAGGTCACAGTTCCAGTCTATGGTGATGCCCACCACTCCACCCTGCAACCGAGAGGGGAGTCATGATATTGCCCTTCCTTGGACCTGGTCTGCATGGAGAGATGCTTTCCCTCCTCATACGTGGCCTTTCTTGTCCTGGCTCTCAAGGCTACATGGACCCCACCACCACCTCAGCCCTGCAGGCAGCCTCAGCTTTGTGTCCTATACATCACCCTATGCTGGATACACAACTAAATTCATGTCCTCTTGTTCCTGATCAGCACCCCATGGCCAAGGCATGGTCCTGAGAAACAGGACTCGTTTCTTGACTTCCCTTGCCTCATTTTGTCCACACCTGTCCTGTAGATTAACCCTGACATCAAACCATTAATGTCATAGGGAAAATCAAAGGCAATTTAACACTGTCATAGAGGAGAGTGAAATGAACCTGTGAAAAATCAGAAGAAAACCTCCTCTAAGAGAAATGGCCACTGCTGGGGAATGAACTCCTGAGCTCGCTCCAGGTTCTACCTAGCTCTTCCCCAGAGGATCATCTTTTTTGCACCTATATGCAAACCTCTGATTTTATTTAATGCCTGGCAAAGTTAGCTTAAGGCTCTGCAGTGCAGAAACAGCAAATGCTCTTGCATACCACCCCGAGAAGCGTTGGCCAAAGCTGCATTTCTGAACCTGCAGTTTGTATTGTGCAGTGACCAACGTGTGATTGTCCATCTGAGGTTTCCGAGCTCAATCGAATGAGATTTGGCCACGCAGCTCATTATTCACTGCACAAATTAAAACAAACAGAACCCTGGATTTACTGCCAGTGCGTCAAATCTTGACAGTCTTTCCAAGAAAAGCTTAAATATTAGGCCACCTCCAAGGAGATTCATAATCGTTAAGAGCTAATTCTGCCACCGCCTTGGGAGTCCTTGAGAAAACAGATCCCTCACATCTCAACGGCCTGGGGATGGTTGCTTTGTTGGTGTCCCCCTCCCCATGTCAGCAAGAAACATAACTTGAAACTGAAGTACCTTAACAGCCAGCATGGTAAAATTCTGTCCTGATTCCTTCACTATGTATCCCAGGTCAAACACGGGGCACAAGGAGTCGGTGACTTTGTGATAGGTGCATTTCTTCAGGTACTGTTTGGTAACACTCTCAACCAGGTTGCGCCTGTGAATGAAAAGGGAGTGAGAAAGAGTCTGAATAACCCAATAATTTGTGTGGGAAAAGACCTCTGAAGGTCCCTGGTCCAACCTATTGCTCAAAGCTGGGTCATATCAAAGATCGGGACCTTTTCTTCCTCCCCCATGTGCAGATCCCAGCATATGGAAAGTGAGCTCTTTCCTCCAGCTCTGCCTGGTTTCTCCCACCCCATCAGCAACTCATTTCCCTAAACCTCCTCCTCTCTGCTGCTTTCTTTCCTGCAAATGTTCTCCACCTCTGATTTAGGTGGTTGCTGCTTTGCCTGCTGCCCAAACCCAGCACATGTCTACTTGTCCTCACCTCTTCTAGCAACCACCTCTCTCATTCAATGCTTATAAATACTTAAGGGGAGGGTGTCAAGAGGATGGGGCCGGTCTTTTTTCAGTAGTGCCCAGGGACAGGACAAGAGGAAATGGGCACAAACCTGAACATAGGAAGTTCCATTCAAAGATGAGGAGGAACTTCTTTCCTGTGAGGGTGGCAGAGCCCTGGAAGAGGCTGCTCAGAGAGATGGTGGAGTCTCCTTCTCTGGAGACTTTCAAAACCCACCTGGACAAGTTCCTATGCAACCTGCTCTGGGTGGATATACTTTGGCAGGGGGGTTGGACTAGGTGATCTCTGGAGGTCCCTTCCAACCCCATGTGATTCTATGATTTTTCAGCTTTGCAAACTCTCCTGTGGCCTCCACCATCCCTCCCAGCTGCCTCTCCCCTTCATATGTCAGCTCCTCCATGGCCTCTGCCAGGCAATGCTCTGCACACCAACAGTTTTTATCTGGGACAGCTCATGGATACTGCATCCCACGGCTTTTACATTTAACTGGATTTTAAATGTCCTCCAGAAAGGGTGAAAAGGAAAGTACAATGTCATGCCTTCCACCCTGCTTTGCTCTTTTGCCTAAAATAGTCTTTCTGTGAAGCCTTCCCGACCCAGATGGTTTTGTAAGAGTTGTGCCTTGCTCAACCCCGTCCCATTGTTTATGCTCGGCAGTTAAATCAGCAGCAGTGATCAAAGGCAGGAAGTTTCCCCATGACCCCAGCCAGCTCCGACACGGCCCCTGCAACAGCAGCCAGCCTGACCACCCTCACCTCCCGGGCCTCCTCTTCCCCACTATGTCCCCTCGCTCAGGCTGCCACTTCTCCTTCCTGGGGGATCCCCTCAGGGTCACCTCTCGGGGTGCAGCGTGAGGTTGGCTTGGCCAGGGGGTTCAACCTCAGCTACAGTGCAGGGACAGATCAGCTTAAAGAGAAGAAGCTGCCGTCTTCGGCACAAATAGCTTCTGTTAATTTGTTCCAAATCAGATATATAATCAGTGTCATCACAAATCCTCTTACGTGTTTGCCTTCAGCTGGCTGCACTGTTTCCAGCGCTGCCTACCCTATAACCTGATGCAGAAACAGATGGGAACCATGACGTTAAGAGGGGCTTCTGCTCATTTTTGGGTATCAAGCTTGCCCTGGTTGCTCACACCCCACTGTGCCATGCAGTATTTTACTGTTATCTTCAGGGAGGGAAAAGGAGAAGAAAAATGAAGAATCAGAGAAACTATGTTTTCATGTGCGTCATGTGAGGGTAGCTCAGTGGATATTAATTCGAGAAACTTTCTTTCCTGTAACCACAACTATCAGCTGAGGTGGGACAGATTTGGGAGGGGAAATGTCTCATTTCCTATCAAATAATGTAGTGATCAGAGCAGCAATTAAGAGTAGTCCTGGGCTTGCTGATGAGGGAGAGCATCCTCTATATCAAGATGCCAGCTATACCTGTGGTTTCCCCTGAGGGACACAGCTGGGGAACCAAGCAGAAGCCACCTCCCTCAAACCTCCCCTTACCTGGACACCTTGAACCTGGGGAAGGTGATACTGTTCTTGATGAACATGGTGAACTTCTCTGCTTCTGACAACAGGGCAGGGCTGAAAAACAACAAGTGTTGACATGTGTCCATCACTCGTCTCTCTGGTCTCCAGAGAAAGCTCCATTTGTTGGAGTTTCATCCAAATTGGAACAAGCAGGACCCAGGTGATCTCATCCCTTCCCTTTCAAAGAGAAATGGGGTTCAGAAAAGTCCCAAGGAAGGATGGAAGTGCTTACTAGGGGACAGAGAGGGAGATAGGTGCTGGGATTTTAGTTAAGAAACACCAAAAGCACAGAGAGGTGGCTGGAAGGGATCTTAAGGGCCCACATGCTCTATTGGGCTCCTTGGTAGACCCATGGCTGGAGTGGGTCTGGGGTAGAAAAGGAGGGAAAACATCATTCTTACCTGGGAACATGGTCATCATCTTCAACGGGGCACCAGCCAAAGATCTCACAGGTCTTCACAGAGTTGTTGAAATATACACACTTGCCTGTCATGAGCCCTGTGGGGAGGAGAGACAGGAGCTCACACCCCTGGATACTGGGAAATCCAAGCCTCACACTGGGTTGGATGGGATCTTGTTGGAGCTTCAGCCCTGCCATAGACATCTAAGGCACAAAATACTCAGGGCTTTGGTGCCCCTTAATGAAAAGAGGAATTAATTGTGGCCTCTTGGCTCGAGGCAATGGTTTCTCTTGCACTGTTATACTGGGGAGCAACGGTGCGTTTTTCTTGCTAAAATACACCTCAGAAAATGTCCGAGCTGATAGAAGGACAGCAGCTTAGGGGAAATGGTTTAGTCTTGATTAACCTTTTGTTGGCAGAACCTTTTTGCAGCTCGGCTACCCCAGAAGAGGAAAGCAGCACCAGCCCAGGTGGGACTCTCCCCCGCAGCGGCACATCAGAGACTTTTCCCAAAACCTGGCCCAGGGGAGATCCCCATTCCAGACTCTCCAGCCCCGTGAGCACACTGTGCCCGGTGTGTCTCACCAGAAACACCAGTGCCGGAGCCCCGGGGACACGTGCCATACCTTGTCCTTGGCGGCTGTATTTCCCTTTGCTGCAGTCGCTGTCTTGCACGCAGGGCCCGGCGTCCGGCAGCTGTTTTGGGGAGAACAGGCAGCCCCTCTCAGCACCTCACCCTGCACCTCCCGTCCCTCCTGCCTCACCAGCCAGCATTGTCCTCAGGGGAAATGCCACTTGGCCGCAGCCAGGGCCTCCTCCGTATATCACTTCCCAACCAAGCAGGAAAAAAGGGGGGGATTTCTTTTCTGAACCCCAGGCAGGTGCTTTTAGTTAAGGTTCGAATCTGCTCTGCTTGATCATCTCAAAGGGAAGAAAACTTAAATGGATGCTGGCCTTTTTTTGAATAAAAGCCTTCACGTAGCACTCACAAGCCAGGGACGACAACAGGGGGCCAGTCTCAGGCTTTTTATAAACCTCTCAATGTCAGAAAAACTCCCTCCCCAGTGTCACCACCATAACCCCCCTGAAAATATAGAAGCTGAGGCTGTTGAAGGAAGCCAGCATGTTTACCTCCGGGCAGGTTCCTTGTTTCTGTCCAGGGGTGACAATGAAGTTGGTCATCACCACAAACGAGCTGTCCCCCTGTGGAGACACAGCCAACAAGCTCACAACCAGCATAGTGTTTTCCGATGGAGTCTCTGCGAGAAGAGGCCCTCTCCCTAGGGCAAGGGGTAGCACACCCAAACCACTGGACATATCCAGGCAGATGGCACCTTTCTCCCTAACTTTGGGTCCTCCGCTATCTGCCGCAGCTCAGGAAGCTGGTGGTGGCCCTGGGGAGCTGCAGTGCCACCAGCCCCAGAGACAGTGGAGGACCCTCCTTGCTGCCCAAGATGCTCATCTGGAGGCACTGGAGGAACCTTGACCTTTTTGGAAGTAGCCACAGAGATATCCCATCAACCGTGGTGGGTCCCAAGCACTAAACGCTCCCCAGGACAGATATGTGAGCAGAGGCTTGTGGCATGAGCAACCTGCTTTCCACCACAGGAACACCACGTCATGGTTAGCCCATGGAATGCCTACAGGGAACCCATTTGCATCCTGGTGCATGGGGACAAGCTACTGTTGGGACAAAAGCAAGCCCCCTAACCCACCCACCCTGCCTCCTTACCTGGGCTGGGAAAACATAGTCCACCACATCCCAGATGTGAGGGCCCATGGCACTCTCGTTGGTCAGTGTCAGGCCTTTCAGCTTCACCGAGACCGAGCTGACAATGCTGTCCTGAGACTGATAGCCCTTCTCGTAGAGGAAAACCCACCTGGATAGGGAAAGGAGGTGGGGTGAGTATGGCCACCAGCATTCATCTGCAGGAACCTCAAGTCCCAGCACATCACTGTGGACTCGGGCTTCTTCTACCAAGTTTCACCTGGGGGATTATTTGCCAAATTTTCTCCAGCTGGAGGAGGGATGTGTTGTTGAGCTCTCCCACCCTTTGCCCAAGGCATGTGGTAGGACCCCAGATATACTCTGGGTAGTGGGACACATTTTATGTTTGAGGGGGTGCAGGTAGGTGGCCATTGGTCATTTGGGATTAAAGCCTCTGGCAGGTTTGCAGCTTGCTGTCTCAGCAACCTGCCTGGATCTGCTTCACAGGTGCTCTCCAAAAATCAGTGCCTCCAGAGCCAAGACAGGGGTAAGACTGGACACAGCCTATGCCCAGGTCCACCATTTCCCATCCAGGAAAAGGAACCATGGACCTGTGGCCCTGGGTGCAAGAGGGCTGCGGGAGCAGTGTTGGGGACACTGCTGTGGTTGTCATGGGGCTCTCATAGAATCATATGGGGTTGGAAGGGACCTCTAGAGATCATCTAGTCCAACCCCCTGCCAGAGCAGGTCTACCTAGAGCAGGTTGCACAGGAACTTGTCCAGGCAGGTTTTGAATGTCTCTGGAGAAGGAGACTCCACCACCTCTCTGGGCAGCTTCTTCCAGTGCTCTACCACTCTCACAGTAAAGAAGTTCCTCCTCATCTTTAGGTGGAACTTCTTATACTCAAGTTTGTGCCCATTTCCTCTTGTCCTGTCACTGGGCACCACTGAGAAAAGACCCATCCTCCTGACACCCTCCCTTTAAGTATTTGTAAGGATTAATTAGATCTCCTCTCAGCCTTCTCTTCAAGACTAAAAGGACCCAAGTCCCTCAACCTTTCCTCATAGAAGAGATGCTCCAGGCCCTAATCATCTTTGTAGCCCTCTGCTGTACCCTCTGCAGCAGTTCCCTGTCCTTGAACTGGGGAGCCCAGAACTGGTCCCAGTGCTCCAGATGGGGCCTCCCCAGGGCAGAGTAGAGGGGCAGGATGACCTCCCTCGACCTCCTGGCCATGCTCTTCTTGATGCACCCCAGGATGCCATTGNNGCTGGCTCATGGTCATCCTGTTGTCCACAAGAACTCCCGCGTCTTTTTCCTCGGAGCTTCAGTTTCTCTCCCTGCATTTCCCAGACCATTTCTCAGCCATTAGGGCCAACTCCTGACACTATTTAACCTACAGCATAAACAAGCTGCTGCTGGATTAACTCTGACTCAGGGAGACTATAAACATGGGCGAACAACCATTTCGGGTAGTGCTCCCGGCGGCGCGGAGCATTCCCGGTGCTAAAAAAGGAGTGATCTGGTTTTTGTCCCTCCTGCTGCGGGCTCAGGTCCCGCTGGCTGTGACAGAAGCATCGCGCACCCTGTGGGACAGCCTGTGACACCCACCCGGTGTGTCAGCCCATCCTCAGGCACCCAACCAACGGGCATGGGGGAATACGGGGGAACGCCAGGTGCTGCCCTGAGGTTTGCCCTGTTGGTGCCAGACCTCATGGGGACATCTTGGGGACGGTGCTTTTTGTCTTGTGAAGGCACAGAAAGGTCCTCAGGGGTGACATCTGCCCCAGTACCTGGGGAGGGGAGCAGAAATTCAGCACTGCTGCCACCGCAGCTGGGACCATCAGCTCCAACCTCCTCCTCCAAGGTAGAGGGCCATACTGGGTTACACTGGTGACACTGGTTAGCTTCCCTGATGCCCTTGAGGTTGTGCTGGGCAGCACCACGTTTCCCTAGATCTGCCTCCAGCATAGCCCCTGCTGCTGCCACCTCATCCCTCCCTGGCAGAGGTGACTGTGGGCACCCCACTTTGACACAGTCTCCCCATGGCAGGGCAGGATGCAGCCCCAACCCTGCTGCTGAGTTGTGGTGAGGGCAAACAAGGTGTCATTTCCCCATTGGGCTGTAAATGGCCGCATTGAGCCCTGCCCAGGTGGTGAAAGTCCCCTGGTGTCTTTCCCCGATGTGGTGAAGTCACCAAGCCCTCGTCCCTCGCTGGCCGCCCCCTCATGTGCGAGGTTTTGAGGAAACGAAAGCCAGAAAGTGACATCCAGCCAGGGAGCTCCTGGCATGGCCTGGCCAGCAGCGATAACACCTTATCTCGGTGTTATCAGCAGAGAGAAGAGCTGCTTCCCATGGGTAAGGCTCTTGGCAGGGTCAGCCCCACGTCCCTCCTCGCCAATGACCCAGCACACATCCCTCCAGGCATCCGTCCCCACGAGCATCCCACACCCTGCTGCTGCCAAGGGGGACCAAAGCTGGGGTAATTGTGAATAAATAAATACCTGCCTGCCAAACTTGCTTTCAGAGAAGAGAACATCTCAAGAACCGTGGCTCAGGGCAGGCAGGGAACCGGCGGCAGAGCTGCTGGCAGCGAGGGGATGCTGGTGGTCAGTGGGGCTACAGCCTGACCCCACCAAACCAGCAAAAACTTAGGAATTAACAGCAACTTTGTGCCAACCTCCTGCCCTCTGCCCGTGGCCGCCACCCCCAAACTGGTTCTCTTTTTGCTCCCTCCTGGCTGCCTGTCCTCTTCTAGCCTGGTTGCTTAAGCCACATTTTCTTACGAAGCCCCGCTCTGAGCAACCATCTCTGCCAGTTCCCCATCTGCAGGAGCAACTGCCCCAGCCAGGTTTGGTGGAGCCCTGGGGCTTCACGGTCTCAGCCCATAGGAGAGCCAATGTTGCTCCCAGTAACACCAGTCTGGGCCAGTGCAAGAACCCCTTTGCAAGGGAGCATCCTTGAGACCATGGCTTGGCAGCAGGTTGGGATGAGGAGCATTGTTGTGAGCTAAAGTGCTGGTGACAGGGTGGGAGTGATGTGAGGTCCCACAGTGATCCCCTTGGAAACTTTTGCCTCTTTCTAGGGAATCTGGGCTAAAAGCTGAGGTGGGCACCACTGCTACTCGCTTGCACTGAGCCCTGGGAGCTACTGCCTCTCCTTTGGACTGCCTGAGGCACCCTGCACCCCAAAAATACTCATTTTTTCCCCAGTCCATGGCCAGACACCCCCTCTCCCTGCAAACCTCCTTCCCAATGGAAGGATGAAGGTCTCTGTCTCGAGGGCTGAGGTCACAGCAGCCCCGGGGGCACAGCAAAGATTTTTGCACTATTATCAACCGTCGCATCCCATCACACGGCACATCGTCCCACGCCAAGGGGACGGGGACCGAATCACAGCAGCAGCCCCAGGGCACCCAAGGACACGCATCCTGAGCCCGCCTGCTCCCTGACGCTGCCTTTTTTTAAGCAGCTGCTCTTGCACCGTGGCTGCTCTCGGAGCTGCCTCCCACAAGCAAAGCAAAGCAGGGATTTGGAGCCAGGATCCATCCCGGCCCCAGCCGCTGGGCTGGCTCTGCTTCCCCAGCGGGGCGGCGGACGGGGAGATTTATGGGCCTGTCTTGAGCCGCTCGGGTCTCACAAATCATCGCGCTGGCCCCAGTTGCCTCTTAGTTAATATAAATGAAAATAAAAATAACAACAGATTCTCAGGCCACCGTCCAGCAGCTCGAGAGGGGTTTGGATGCGGCTCAGCGAGGAGCCGGAGCCCCGGTGTGTGGAGCAGAGCTGAGCCTCCAGCCCGCACAAGCAGCAGCTTCTGAGGAGGACACAGGGACAGCGTGGCCATCGAGAAGACCCATGGTGGGACACTGGGCAGCAGAGAGTGGCCATGTCCAGGGAAGGAGATGCCATCAGCAATAAGTCCCCCCCAGATTGGGATATATGAGCCCCTTCGTCTCCGTTGCTGTTTAACCTGGTGGAAAAGCATTAATTTGGGGGAAAGCAGGCGCCGGGGAGCCTTACCCGATGATGTACGCCAGGACGATGAGCTGGATCAGCCGGAAGGTCAGTCCCACCTTCTTGTTCCTCACCAGCACCATCCTGGGGGTGTCATACTCAAAGAGGAAGGAGGACAACTTCTCCATGCACTTCTGCCCCATGGCTGTGCCAGGGCTGTGTCACAGCCTCCTGTTGCTCGCCGGCCGTGCCGTGGGTCAAGCTGTGCCCGCCTCCGCTCCTGCAGCTCCTCTGTTTGCAGAGAGAAGTTAAAAAAATTTATTTTTTTTAAAAAAAAAGATAATAAAAATGCTATCGGCGTTGCTCTGTGCACATCTGGGCTGTCGGGTTTCCTCCTCTGCGTGGGGACAGGGTTTCCTCTTCCTATAAGCTCTGGGCTGGGAGTAGCTGGTGCCCTACATGGTCCGGGGGTGGGACAGGGTGCAGGAGGGTGCAGGGCCACCCCGCTGCTGAGCCCACATGCCACCGGGACGGAGCCGCCCGCCCACGGGGGATGCACACTTGCCCGGACAGGGACCTTCCCTTGGGACGGAGGGGCTTTGGGTGGCACTTGTGGTGAGCAGGGATCCTGAGGGGGGAACGTTTGGATGGAGGAGATGGTGGGGGGGTCCCAGGAGAGGATTTTAGAAACTGGGCTTGGGGTATCATCTTTTCTCTGCCACCTCAAGCTGTAGTTCCTTTCCCAAACCCACATCCTGCTCTGTCCCCTAAAAGCTGCCCTGGGGAAAAGGGTTGGGAAGGACGAGAGTGGGGGTACAGAAGCCCCCAGCCCAGCAATTTGGAGACAACCCGAGGGGCAGGCAGGCGCCTGGCTTGGCCCCCTCCCGCTGTGAGGCCGCCCAGCTGGGGCTTGGCCAGTTCCCAGCTCTTGCACGGGGCTGGGCGCGTTTTGAAGCATTTTCAGCATTTCCAGCATTTCCTGAAAGGCACAGCCGTGAGTGCGAGCCTGGGTCACAGTGAGGGATGCTCGGCCGGGTGGTGCAGGCACCACTTTAAGTGAAGATCACTGAGAAAGGGGCTGGATTTGTACGTGCCAGACTGAAATTTGAGGGCCAACATCATTGCGGTGGGAAGCTCTAATGGGGTTTTTAGCTAATTGATGGGGAAAGTACAGAGTCTGTGGGTGGCGAAACCCATACCCACACGGCATCCCACGAGGAAACTTCTAGGACACAGCCCCATGGGGATGAGCTCTTTGATGAGGAGCACTGGGGCTGAGGAGGGTGCCCTCAAAGAAGATATTTTCCCCCCAAAACCCCACAGCCTGTCAGGTTCAGGACTCCCCACAAGGACAAGCTCCTCATGGCCACCAAGGCTGGGACAAGGTCCCTCTCTGCAGGGGGAAATATTTTTGGAAAGATCGAAAAGTTTAACCTGCTGGAATAAATCTCTCCTTTCTGGTAATTTCTTTTAACATCATCACCTTTCATCTTCAATTGCCCATCACTTGGCATCATGTTGACCTGTTGACTCAATATTTTACAGACCTGACAACCACGAAATTTGTGGAACAAATCAGTTATCTTTGCTGGGCAATAGGGAAAACGGGAGGAAAAGCAGATGCATCACTTATCCAAATCTTTTGGGCCAACCTTGTGAATCAAAATCATATGATCCTATGTTACAAGTGACACGACACCGTCCCAACGCCCCAGTCCTCAGCAACATGGAAAGATGTCAAATGGGGAGCCAAAAGCAAATACAAAATGCTGATACAAATCATACAAGATTGAAGGCTGATACCGCGATTGAGTGGAGCAGACAAACCTTATAAGCTTAGATATCTGTCAGGAGAGAGGCAAATAACTTACTGTATGAAACGAGGCCTTTTAGGGAAGGCTGCTCACCCTTGCCAAAGCCATGGGGATAATGAAAATAGGACAGCTAAATTTAACAGCAAAATGACTTGTAAAAGAGTCACTTCTAACCTCCTCTCTAGTACTTGGAGTCAATAAAATGGTTATAGCATGGATTTAGCTAAAATACTTTCCATTGGGAGATAATATGCATCTCCCATTTTAGTATCTCTTGGAGCCTTGTTGCAGTTGGTGAATGAGGCCGGACCCCATGGATGTGACCGGGGTGATGCGGGGAGCACCAGCATGGCAGCACCCATGGGGCCTGGGTCTTCTTCTGCTGTGTCTGGCAGTACCCAGCATGGGCACCCTCTTGGCCACAACATCTAATTGTTTGAAAAAAATCGGAGCCTAAAACCTCATGGGCTCACACGCCACCATTGCTCACCCATGCCCATGCCATCCCTTGGTTTGCCACTCTTTAGATTACTTTATAACAGGGAGTTTAGTAGGTTTGGGGTGGCATCTCTAAGGTACCTGGCCCCACAACAGTGATGTGGGTGTGCAAGAGGTGCCAGCTGGCCAGTGTGCCCAGCTGCCTGCTGGGGCCTCATCCTTCCTGCACACCATCTTGGCAGTGATGCTTCTCCCGGTGACAACCTTCAGGAGCTGCTAACACACCTCCCCACCTCTGCCAGGTGGTGAAAAAGAGAAAGAAAAAAAAAAGAATTAGTGGAAATGAGGGTTTTATAAGTGTAGTGTGTAAGGTGCAGAAGTTATGATCTCGGGGATGCTTTTATCTTGGGTTCCTGCAGACACAAACTTGTACCATGCTGTTGATAACGCTCACAGTCATTTCCTCCAAACAACTTCTGCTCCTCTCAGCCACTTTCAAGCACAGCAGGCAGGAGGCCCCAGGGGTGCTCTGCCCAGGGTTGAGGAGGGCTGTGGGTGCTGCTGGAGGAGCGGCAGCAGGTTCTGGGCATCAAGGCTGGATTTGCCCTGGGCACAGAAGGTGCTTAGCTGGGCTTGGCCCCAGCAGCATGCAAATGTGGGACCAAGTGGCATAGGAGCAGGACAACAGATGGCAAAACCAGGGAGAGAGAAGGAAAAAGAACCCGTCTGGCTCCACTGCCCACAGGAGATGAAAATGAAAGTAGCAAAAGAAGCACTAAAACCCCTGGGTTAGTGTCCGGGGTCACAAAGCCCCAGGGTCAGATTGCCCAAATGCTTTCCCGGGTCATTCCCCTGTCCCCAGCACTGGGCTTGGCCTCATCCAGCGTCTCCTTCAGCTCCAGCTGGGTCAGACACCGAGGACATCAAGGGCTGGTGACCCACTGAGGGCATTCCCAGCAGGGCTGTTGTGGGCTTAGCTCAGGACTCAGTCCGTGGCTGTGAAAGAAACTCCTTCCCCCTACCCATTGAGCAAACTCAACCTCTGCTTGAGAGAAAAATGCAGAGAAAAAATGCAAAAATTGGTATTTTTTAAGGGAGATATTTGGAAATGTGAGTGCATCCGTGCTTGGAGCTGGGACATGGGCCTGGAGGGCAGAGATGCTGCTGGGACATAAGGAAAGGGGGGTCTGAAAGCCTCTGTGCGGGGCTTGAGCCCACCTGCACCCAGGAAAGCAAAGTGGTTGTAGGCATAAGAGCTACCAGGTCTTTCCAGGCTCTCAGAAATTGCTTTTCCAAAAACTTCTCAGGGGGAAAAAAATATAAATAATAGATGAAGCTCATTACACAATCCAGACTCACACTTGGCAGCTTCCAGCATGGAGCTTTGAATTTCAGCACAAAAATGTGCAGCACGCCACAAATCTGTGGATGGGGAGGAATAACACAGTGGCAAGTAGATTTAAAATATGACGGCGGGTGAAAAGGGGACCTGTGGTGGCCAAGGTTGCCAGGAAGAGCTCCTGCAAGTTAGTTCTTCTCCAAAATTTTGGCCACCATGGACCCCTTTGCCCCTACCAGCTGGAGGAGATGCACACACCGCCTCACTGGCCATAGGAAGGGTGGGGGTGGTGCGAAAAAAAATTGGCAGATGAGAGCAAGCAAGGTCCTACGAAACGGCATGTTCAGTTTTCTTTCCAATTTTAACTTGTCCTTGACCTCTCTTCGCTCCTTCCCAGCAGGGCTGGCTCTGCTCCGTGCCCGTCCTGCGCTGCGACGCCCCGGCGCAGACAGATGTTTTTGGTGGTACTCACCCCCCAGAAGTGGCATTTCCATCCCCGGTTGCTGCGGCAACACGTCTCCCTGGAAATACCTCGGCGGTGGTTTAGCCAGCACCAAAGCAAACACAGGAACCCGATGCTGGGGGTACTGAAGGGTGAGTGGCCCTGTGCCCATCGCAGCCACTGGGAGCATGGCACGCACACCCCATGGGGCAGCTCAACACGTGCCATGGGGTACAGGGATCCTTGGGGGTTTTTTTGGGTGGGTAATACCTGTTTTCCAAATCATGCCTCAGAGAGACCTGCATAGCGCCAGCGGTGATGGTCCCCAGTGGTCCAGGGACTGACACAACAGCAAGTGGGGAATTTGGGTTTTTCCTTTGCCTTCACTGCTACACAGCACTGCATCCTCAGGGGTGGCTGGTGTGGGGCACCAACTTGAGAATCACCACGGTGATGGTGGCCCTCCTGCACCAACAGCAGAGACAAGCTCTGCATTGGGAAAGAGGAGGCCAAGCAATGGCCCCTTCAAAAAAAAAATATCAGTGTTTCCCTGATCCCACATCCCTCTTTTTAACCCCCTTCTTCGTTACAAAGGTTTTGGCTTACTCTATGCAGCACCTTTCTCCTGCTTGTAGCATTGGGAAGGTGCACATGGAGCCACATCCCAGCACAAACACACCATGGGCAGATCCTACCATAAACCCAGAGTGGCTCCACAACATGACACGCAGCTGCATCAGAATTTTCCGCTCTACACACGACCATGGGCAGAGCTCCAGGTGATGCAGAGATGGAAACACATGGCCCTGAGGCCCTTTGCCACCCCCAGAGAAAGCCAAGTTAGTTAATTATTATTTATTTAATAATTATTTCTCATGGAGGTCATTGCAGGGCTTATTTAAATCTCCTTTCACAGCTGGGGGAGATAAGGTGAGGACTATTCTGGATGCAGTCAAAATTAGCACTGTTATTTGTATTCTTGTGCCCCGAGAGCGAATTAACTGGTACTTAAAAAAATTCCCAACAGTCATATCATGCCACTCCTTTCATTTCGCCTTTGTCGTCCCATGCCAGAGACAAGCTCAGCTCCATTTCTAGTTTGGCTGCTCTGAAAACCCACAAGAAATCCTGATCTGGTGAGCACAACTCCTTTTACGGCTGAAGAATGCCCTCAGGCACTCCCGTAGAGCTCCATGGGCTCCCAAATGTCCCCCAAATCGGCCACAAACAGGGTAAGGAAAGCAAATAAATAAATAAATAAGCATACACAAAAACCTCCAACAAGAAAAAACCCAGAGCCATCCAGTAAAATTGCTTTTATTTCTGTACTTTCATAAGTATAAAACAAATCAGCCCAATATTGTCTGAAGAGAGTGGATCGTACGGATGTGACCACGAGGAGCTTTCCCCCATCTTCACGGCACACCTGGCTATTTACAGTCGGACAAAGGACACGATTTAGGAAGCAGTAATTTAGTGGAAAAATATCTCTCATATAATAAAATAGGAAACCTTATTTCTTTCAGTTCTACCCCTCAGACAACACCCTCCCACCCACCCCAAGGTACATGATTTACCTTTCGCAATGAAGCACAAACTCAAGAGATTTCTAGATTTGGCTGTTCAGGCATCTCTTATAAAAAAATCAGCATATTCCCAGATGGAAGCCACTGAGGGCACCTGCTGGCAGCTCGGCACTCACCCTCTTCTTGACCCAAGTCCCTGGATCGATCCAGTGTGGACACCAGCCAGTGGTACCCATGTCCCCATTGCTCCAGGTGCATACAGATTTAGGCTCATTTAGTGCCCCACTCATACCAAAAGCTGAATGGCACCAAGAGGACATGTCCAGGGATCACAATTTACCCTGTGTGTCCTCTCCCTCGCTGCAGCCCTGCAAGCCCTACCCCAAACTGTGCCATGCAAGAAGATCTGCATGGGGTGAAGTCCTTCTCCTTCATCCCAAAATCCTCATTGCTGGACAAGCCCGGACAGAAATTGCCACTGCAGAAGTGGGGGGAAAAGTTCAGTCCCCAGGAAGGATGGAACAAGGATGACTGAATCTCTGGCATCATTTATACAAGGTGATGGTATGGACCAAAAATCACAGTAAAAGTCTTAAGAGTTGGTACTGGGGACTCCTGTGTGTTTGAGTTTCAGGAGTGATATAAGGCCAAGGTCACTGAACCTCATGATCTCCACCAGCTGGGACAGCATTAGCCTCTGTTCCCGCACATGAGTTTTGGCAGAGCAGGACCCTGACTGGGAAGCAGCCATATCAACCTGATCTACAGAAGAGGGACCAAAAATTGCTGCTGGGTTTTCCTATTGCTCCTCTGTCTACTTCTGCCATCTACACCATGAAAAGACTCTGGTTCAACCCCAGATTTGATGCTCTTACAGGACTGAAGTCCCACAGCCTCTCCAGTAAAGCCTGTCCACCCTGCTCCTAACTTCTCCAGCGCCTGGTGGTACCATCCAGCCTTGGCTGACCCAAGCATCAGAAAGACATGAACAACATCTTCACACATGCCAACGTCTCAAACACGCAAATCAAAAACCTCATCCAGACCCTGAGCCACACGGTGGCCACGGGACAGAAATAAAACCTAGGATGCAGCACACCTTTGCTCTGCAGAGCGTTTCTCTTCTTCCTTTCCCAACGTGCCTCCTGATGGGATCACACACTGCGGGGGGAAGAGCTCATCCAGCAACTGGCCACAATGACAAGACATCCTGAAACAGCACAAAGGGCTTTCCACAGCTGCTGTCTGAAGCTGACCTCCCCCTAGTGCTTGCTCCAGGGATGCAGGACCCTCACCTCCCTCCTTGGCAGTAGCCCAGCACAGAGCCTGGCCCCTGAGAAAGGACTATAAAGTGCTCATGGACAACCCCATACTGCCATCCCGGCGCATCCTCCGCCGTGCATCTCACATGGCTGCATCTCACATGGCTGCATCTCACATGGCTGCATCCCTGCGTGCAGAGGATCTGCCACAGCAGACCACTGATGCTAAAGGTCTCACTGGAAAAAACCTACGTTTTACTTAAAAATTCTGAATAAACCAGGCAGCACCATCAAAATAGAACAACAACAAACAAAAGGAAGTAATTCCTAAGCTCTGTTGTCAAAAAAGCAAGGATCCCAGAGGCTTTGGCCCTAAGCTGCATTTTTTAATGAGCTTTTGGGCAAAACAGCCAGCCCGTGTCCATCTCCCTTGTATTGCACACAGTCGATGCCTCGGTAAGACATAAGACCTGATCCCAAAGTGATGGTCTTGGCTCCGGGATCTCCAGGTTTGCACAAGAACATGCTCCAGCCTGTAAAAGTGCCAGCTCGCTGCTGGCAGTGTACAGGCAATAAAGAACTACTCTGTGATTTATCCTGACCCTTCACCGAAGTGGAAAAGGAAAAAAAAAAAATTAGACTTACGGATATTTTTCTATTTCATGAAAATATTTTAACTATAAGCCTCTGTAATCAAAAAGCATGGGGTGAAACCTGTACTCCAAGTAATTACGCAAGTTAGGAGAGAGACGGGGTCAACCATTCAAAAGGGGAAAGAGGGATGTGTCAAAATGGTCCCTCCTAGACAGGGAGATGCTCCAGGGAGCCTCAGTACAAATTTCCTGCACTATTTTCTAGGTAGATCCAGAGGCTTACAGTAAAAAAGCAAATGGAATTTTCTGCTTCTGGAAAGAACAAGCCCTTGGCTGGACACAGCTCTGGTTTCTTGCCTGTGATGATTGTGGGTTTTGGTAACTCCCACTTGCAACCCAGTGACTGGACAAACAGACCAGGGCTTGCAGCAGCGTGACACCTCCACCAATGATAAAATAACAGCAACTCGGCTTCTCTACAAACAATGAGATAAACTCAGCATCTCCTCGAACAGCTGTTCTGTTAGTGGATTCGGGAGGACGCCTGGTACAACCACCCCCAGCTCCCTGTGTCAGGTGAGACAAAGCAAAAATTACTGCAGGAATTTAGTAGAATGTAAAATTTCATTATTTCATCTCTGCTCTGAAACAGAGCTCTTTTTTTTTTTTTTTTCCTTTTAGGTCTCCTTGCATCAGAGATTCCCATCCTTTACTCAATACTCATGAGTGGGACCTTTACACGAGAAACTCCTCCGCACAAATACATTTTGGGTAAAATTAAAAATCCTACACCAGACCTTGAGGGTAAAATAAATAATCCAGCACCTGACCTTAAGCCCAGGAAAACCAGTGTAACTCAGATCATCCAATACAGAGTTGATGGAATGAGCAGGTTCCCACAGGCATGATAGACTGAGCCCACCATGGACCAGTGAGATGCCATCAGGCAGCTGAAAATCCCACTGGACCCTACAAACAGGGTTGGGATGCTCTGAATTCAGTCCAGCCTCCCCCAAACTGGTTTTCAGCCCCCGGAAAACACAGAAGCAATTTCCTCTAAAGTCATTGAGCTGGTACTGGATTAAATTCCCACTAGTTCTTTGCCACACGGAGAGATGGAGATGATCTGTACTAAACCAAGGTGAAATCCACTCATTTTGGTGAAGGGCACGACACATGACTGTGGCGTGAGTCTTACTGAAGCCTTATTTGAAGGCTTAAGCGGTAACTGGGTCATTCCCTGGTCCTCTGAGCCAGGGCCAGTCTCTTAACAGCGAAAATCTTCCCAGGGGAATTGTTTGCCCAATGGGATCACCAATTAAATCAATCAGACATAACACGTTTAAAAAATAAAACTTCTTCGAGACAAAGTATAATAATATTTAAAAAAAAATCAGCAACAATCTTCTAACCACAGAGTATGTCTATAAAGATCTTTTAAAGAGCTCCATATTAAAATTTCTTGAATACATTATATATTAAATACAGTAACAACATTTCATGCAAGGTTTTCTGTACAATTAAATCAGCTCAGTAGTATAACAATTCTGTACATTCCCATTGGTCTGGGGGCTCTGCTCATCTTCAATGCTGGTGATGGATAAAAGAAAGGAATGATGGTATTTGGCACTTACTGTACAGAGGAAGAGTAGCTCTTGCCCAGGTAAAAGAGAAACACAAAAGCACTGGAAGCTTTTAAGAGGCAAAAAAGTAAAAGAAAAAAACCAACAGCAAAGGAGCAAAATGCTATCCAAAACCCTAGCTCTAGTGCTGTTGCTGGAATTTAAGAGAAAGGGAAGATATAGGGTCTGGTTAACGAAATATCATCAGGACGGATCATAGGGGAACATGAGGAAAACAGGAGGGAGGACTGGGAGAACCGGGGAAGAAACCACCCACTATCAGCTCCTCAAGGAGCTGATGCAACTCAAGGGAGAAAGATCGATTTGCTGGATCCCAAAATCCGCTCCTGATACACAAACTCTCGCTGCAGCCTGTGTCACTGCCGCTGCAGGACAATCCCAAGAGGATAAAATTAAGTTGGTGCCTTATAAAAAGGGATGCCGTGACAAACACCACTCACAGAGAAGGTCTATTATGTACAAGCATACATTCATTCCTGTCTTGAAGGCGGATCTTCGGTGTCAAGGGTGCCCTGTGCAAGACAGAGATGTCCTCCAAGGCAGAGGACACGAACTCATGGACAAGCTCCTAAGGACTTATGCTCTACTCCCTGCTAGGGAAATAGGGAAATCAACTGAGGATAAAAAGCGTGACCAGGAGTGAGCAATAGACACAGGGAATGCAAAGGTGGCCACCCCCATGCTTTGCTTTAAACCGTTGCCCCTACGAGGAGGAGGCTTAAATAGTGCAGGTGGTATCTAACAAGATGCCAGAGGGAGGAGAACAGACACAACTACATCATGCTTTGGTGTCAGATGAGCCTGAGGAGTTGCAGGTCTTCCCACAACGCGGGGATCAAACAGGACAGTGTGATAAATAGGGAGAACTTCACCTTCCACCACATGCACCCAACCTCAATGCATGAACACAGCTGGTGAGATCCACACCACCAGTGGCCACACTGAGAAGCTATTTCAGCTCCTGCAGCCGCAGCAATTCACCCACCGACACTGTGGACATCATCAAGGGCTGGTGACCCCAACCTATGGCCCCCTCACCTCCTTCCCATGCCCTCATCCACTGACAAGCCTTTCCTGGTCCCATGAGCTGCCCTCGCACATCCCACCGGCTGGGGAATGCAGCCACCCACCCGTGCTCAGCGTATCACCTAAAGCCCCCGACTCCCCCTCCTCGATCTCCCGTGAAGGATGCCTTGCCTGAGCTCACCCCAGCCAGGGTGAAAGTTGTAAAGAAGGTCTCAAATTTTGCAGGACTAAATCCCCAAGGAACCACGTTACGACGAATCCGGGTCCATACAGCTCTGTCCCCAAACCCTACACCAGCTGTCCAGTAATTGCACTCGTATGTACAGGAAAAAGAAAGCTACAAAACAAAACAAAAATCAGTATTTTTCTTTTCGACCATTCACCCGCATTTGTCTGATAGTCGGACACATGCATGTCCTGCTGGCTTCTAGCGATGGTCACGCATGCAAGACTTTCAGTCCGAGTTACAAGTTAGGGATCCTTTAGTTAGAAGCGTTTCCTTCGTGTCGTTCATTTCTTGTCCTCTTCTCCTGAAACGAAAGGGGAAAAAAAAAAAAAAAAGAGAGAAGAAGAAGTATTGGTGAGGACTTAAAAGCAAACCAGCTCCCTGTTTTTGTTGTCGAGAGACGTTGCTCCTGATCTGGCTGATCCCAGAAGGGACCTGAGATCCCATCTGCACAGAGCTGCAGCTGTGGCAGCTCAGGCTGCACGAGGAGGATGCCGGTCCCCAGGTGAGGAAGGGCTCAGCACACTCAGCCTGCAGGAGGTAGGAAAAGGGATGAGATGGAGTCATGCAGCCAGGAAGAGCAGGAAGGTAAGCAGGCAGGAATCCCTCATTAATGCTCCTAATGAGAGCATCAGGTAGCACCCAGGGAATGTCAGCGGCACAGAGAAGACGAAGCTCACTACATCCCACTGCACATCCCAAAGCTGTGTCCCCACCGCAGCCAGATGGATGGACACGGCTCCATGCCCAGGCACCACTTACACACACACACTATATATATATTTATATCCATATATACCTTCACAACAACGAGCAAGGACCAATCCTCCCATTGAAATCACTGTCCCAGCCCCAGGGCTGCCCTTCTCACTTCTTCCCACCCTACCAATGGACGGAATCGGTCATGGAAGGTAACAATCAACACGTGGCCTGAAGGAAAGCTACAGTCTTCAGGCTTGAAATCCCTGCCAGAGCTTGGCTCACACCAACTAGACCCCCAATTTTCAAGGAGTCAATAGCAGTGTCCACAGGCCCCCCCAAGGCAGCAGCTACTCTTCAGCCCAGGGTTGAAAGACCAGAACCAGCTTTTGTTCTGCCTAGAAGAAGCTTTTTTTTTTTTTTCCTTAAAAAAAAAAGCACCCACAAAGAAGTTTTCTGAGAAGCTTCTAACTTTCTGAGAAGAGTTAGAAAAAAAATCACTGATTGTGATTGTGAATCTTTTGACTGTATTTCTCTATCTTTCATTGCTGCACACATCACCAAACACATTCACAGGGGACTGCTGTTGCTGAGCTCTTGAACGGGGGTCCTGCCTGGGGCTTCCAGCGAGGTTCCAACCCTGCGGCTGGCAAGCTTCCAGGGGAATTAATAAATAACAGGGGAGAGAGAGGGAAAAAAAATAAATAATACTTTTTCACAACTTGTGCCAAAACTTCCAGCGCTGGCCAGCAAGCCTGGCCCTCGTGTCCCAAGATAAAATTGATGGCTGCAATGGCAGCATCCCTCGGGGTGACCTCTGCTGCGCCAGCTTCAGAGTGGAGTGCACTGTTTGAAGCCTCATTGCAAGGATCTCTCTCCAACTCCCTGAAAGGAGGCTGTAGAGAGGTGGGGGTCAATCTCTTCTACCAGGTCACAGATGACAGGACAAGGGGGAATGGCTTCAAGTTGCCCCAGGGGAGGTTCAGGTTAGAT
>BJBW01009784.1:28970-46652 GCA_004320125.1 Scolopax mira
TGCCCAGAGAGGTGGTTGAGGCACCATCCCTGGAGGTGTTCAAGAGACAAGTTGACATGGTGCTCGGGGATTAGTGTTGGGTTGATGTTGGTTGGTGTGGGGTTTGGATGGGGTATTTTGTTTGTTTGTGGTGTTTTTTAATTTTTTTTTTCATTGGTTGTACTAGATGATCTTAAAAGGTCCCTTCCAACCTAGAGGTGTCTCTTCAGCAGCTGAACAGTCCCCAGTGAGACTTTTTGGCCACCACAGGGCTTCCCCCAAGATGGTGGTACAGACGAGAGGGTGGCCGGGCCGTACAGCAGGCAGGGGTAGGACATGGCTGCAGTGCTGATATTGAGCATTAAACCACGTCAAATGCTCTTCAAAATGTTACTCTCAGGCCTTTAAGTAACCCCCCCCCGTCATGGAGCGAGTTGGGGGCATCCCCATAAAAAACCGTGGTCAGCCAAGGGTCCGGCGCCCACTTTGTTTTAACAGGATGCAGGTTCCTAAATTCAGACCAGATTTAAATCAGATTTTTTTTTATGCTGAGGGTAGTGAAACCCTGGCCCAGGTTGCCCAGAGAGGTGGCTGATGAACCACCCCTGGAAACACTCAAGTTCAGGTTGGACTGGACTCTGAGCAATGTGGTCTAGTTGAAGATGTCCCTGCACATGGCAGGAAGATGGACTAGATGGCCTTTAAAGGTCTCTTCCAAACCAAACTATTCCATGATTCTGTGAAATGATGGTGTCTGGCTCTCCTCCCCACACACCGGTGACAGGAGCAGGGGGGATCCTGTTTGCAAGAATCATGGGGTGGTTGGGATCCACCCGATCCCATCCGCATCCTGCCTCACACCAAGTTTCTCAGGGCTGTCACAGCCCTTTCAACTCTTGCAAACCCGGAACCAAATAACACAAGCTCATCTCCTACAAGATCTGCTCTGCAGCAGAACAGCTGAGGCTTTTTCTGGGTATTTTCCCTATTGCTTTTGACTTCCCTCTTAATGAGTTCCTGTAAAAGGTGATGCTGGAGGGATGCAGCCGAGATCACCCCTCCACCAAGGGAGAAGCTGCAGCCCTCATAGCTCGGAGAATTGCACATCTTCCCCACTGCACCAGGGCACCCCAAGCTTTGGCCAAGACCCTGGACCCCAGGAGAAAACCAAAAGGGAAATCCTCCTGCCATCCCTTTGCACGACCAGGGCAGCAGCACTGAGAGCTTCCCTCTGCTCTTCCATTTCTAAAGTGTGGCATATGCACACTTAGGAGAAAAAAAAACCAAACAAAAAACAAAACACAAAAACAGAAAAGACGAAAAATAAAATAAAAGGCAAGGGATCAGAGCTGTAAAATCCCACCTGGAGAGATTCTGGCGCGGAAAGGTGTGGTGCTGCTTTCCCCTCAGAGCATCCCACAGCTCAAGCGAACGACTTGGCCCGTGGGGACACATTCCTCCCCCGGCGCCAGCGCCTGGCCAAGGTAGCTCCACACAGATATTACCCTACAAGGGCAGCCACGGCCGCGGGCGCTCGCTCCCGGCTCCCTGCCACTCCTGGGAGAGGGATGCCTGCCTCCTCCGCAGGGAAAACGGGAGCCGCAGCTGCCCCTCTGCTCCCGGGGGGTGTTTTGGGGGCTGCCCTCGTCCCCAGGTGTGGGCACACGGGGGAGACGAGGGTGAGCAGCTCCTTTTCGCTAGGCTTTTTTTGTGATGGCACACAGAGATTTTGGTCCCTGCAGATTTCAGTCTGTCTCAGAGGGATGCAGAGCCCCGGCTGGCCCTGGCAGGGATCGTGACACACTTGTCAGCAGCACACAGCCACCTCTGCCAGCTGCTCTCCTCTGGGAGGATGTTAAAGCATAAAAATGACATCGACTTCACAGATAAGAGGCCAAATCTCAGCAGTGGAGATGCTCAAGGGTGCAATCTCGCCAGCACATCAGCTGTGGAGGCAGAAGGCTGCTTGACGGGGAAGGGACAGATGGACAGGTACCCAGTGGCACGGCCACCACCTTGCAGCTTCTGCAAAATCACCCAGAGGCAGCCGTTCTCACCGGGTGTAAGGACAAATGGCTGGATAAATGCTCATCTGCCACAAAACACGCCAAGGCAACTCTTTTGCATCAGAACTTCTGATTTTCAGAGATGCTGCAGCTGCCGGGGCAATTCATACTCAAGTGGCAGAAAGCACCTGCTTCTTGACTTGCTCCCACTTTTACCATGGCACAGGAGAGAAACAGCTGGGCCAAAATCAAGAGAAACCACCATGCTGGGACCACTGACCCCTGCGATGGGTTTGGTCCAAGGTGGTGGAGATGAGGAGGCCCAGGGATGGGGCAGGAGAGGAGTGGGATGGCTGTGGCAGCAGCAGGTTGATGGTGCTCAGGGTGGTGCACTGGGGTTATCTCAGTGTCCTGTCTGGTTTTTGTATCTTTTGAAAACCACTCAGAAAAGAGAATTCGGTATGGTCTCGACACAGTTGTCTGAAAACCTTCCTCCTTGCTCAGAAAGCAATACCCTTAAATGCATAGAGGACAGCAGATATTAAAAACAGTAGGGCAAAAGGCCCCTGAGGGTGGTCAACCAGTATGTACCTGTGTGATGGACACCCAAGAGGACCTTGGAGAACATCTCCACATTCCTGACCAGAACATCTATAGGTCACACCAAGTGAACCTAGCTCAGCCATGCACTTTGTCCTGCTATCTCCCACTCACATTGCCTCCCAAAACAGAGTAGGAACCCCAGAGGGGCCAGAGACAGATGAAGGATACATAGAAAGCATGCAAGATGGGAGGCTGGAAGTGACTGGGGTGATGGGGAGATGAATGAAAAACAGAGACCATGGTGAAGAGTCTCAGCTTTCTGCCACTTCAAGGACAAGGAAAATCCAGTGTAATGGAAACACAACTTATCTAAATCTGATCAAAGGAGAAATTTTTCCATGCAAAACCTGAATCAGCAGAACTCACAGCTAGACATTTGCATTCCTCAACTGAACACCCTTGGCCATCCCTCAGATTTGGACCACAGAAGGCCTGACACTGGAGACCATCCTCGAGCAGAGGCCTTGCAGAGGCCAAACAGTAGCCTGCCCCACCCCAGCCATGCGAATAGTGCTTCATGGGCTTTTTAGCCCTTATTTTGAAGCAAAATAAAGGCCAGTGTGGGAAAGGAGACTCTGGGTACATGGTCCCTGGGCTCCGTTATTGGCTGATTTTCCAAACTACGTTCACCCAGACGTGGTCCAAGCAGGTCCCCACCACACATGAGCAAGACTTTGGAGGAAACACGAGAACATGGCATTCCGGGATGAGACATGAAAGAAAGCCAACCCTTGCTCTGGAGTCCTGCTGGTTTTCAACTGGTGCTCACTGCTCCACGTGTGTCCTACCGTCCTGAGAATGCCTGGTAAAAGAATCACAATACCACATTTAAAAGTGGCTTCTTGAGGGATGGGCTTTTTTTGTTTGCTTTTCAAAGCTCAGAGGAATTAGGAAGATGCAGGATTTCAATTATTTCTTTCAAGTGTGATGATTTAAGTGTGATTTTGCCCTGTAGCTGTGATTGAATAGCTGGATGGGAAATCCACGCTGGATGAGACCCAGAGCGACCCGTGAACATCAGCAGCACCGTGACCATGGGGATGAGGGCAGCTCAGAGGACCCAGCATGGGAGGAGGGAATACTCTGAGTTGGTATGATGGGACTCAAAATCCCTGCCAGAAGCCCTGCTGTGCTCGAAGCCATGCTGGCAAAGCTGAAGAAAAACCCTTCTTCCAACAGCACTGAGGTTTCATAGAGAAATGCAAAGTGTGGGAGAAAGAAACACTCATCCCCAGATCACAGATGGTGAAGTGAAGACCGAGGGCATGCATGGGATGCAACAGCCAGGAATTAAACCAGCTCTCCTACGCCCCAGCCCAGTGCCGTGCATAAAATTGTTGCTACAAGCTTGTGATCGTATGATAAAACAAGCCCAGGTGATGCAAAGCACCCGTCAACCTGCTGAGAGATACAACAACTTGAAAAAAAATAAGCTAGAAATAATATCTGTCTGTCTGTAAAAACATGAGGCCCCTGCACCTCCAGATTCTCAGTGGAGGCTTCGCTGAGCAATTGCTGTGGTTATGGATCAACTCAGGGCAGAAAGGAAAGCTGATGTGAGTTGGGAGGCAGCGATGGGGAACGCAACCAGTTTGTGATCATTTCGTGCTTCCAGTAACTCCCATATGCTATTTCCAGCTTTTGGCATGGTTCTGCTCCGTGAGAAACCAAACAGTGCTGGTACGATACCCCAAATCCCTTTCTGCCAGGGCTGGACAGACCTGCCATCAGCCCTGAAATGCAAGAGTGGCTTCGCACAGTTTTCTTGGGTCATTATCAAAAGGTGAAGACACAAGGAAGGGGTTTGCCAGGACTTCGGTTGCTTAAGGGGAGTAAAAGGCTTTGAGCAAGGTGATGCTGTGGAAGGACATCCAGTCCCCACACCCAGGTTGACCATCTTTTCGGGGCAAGGATATTGTCTCTTCTGCCCTTCACCTCCCTGCTACCACTGTGGGGGGAAAAACACACCTTAAAAATGGAATCAAACGTGTTTTCCTGGAGAGGAGCCAGCCCCGTGGCAGCCATGGCCCCGCAGCTGTGGCCAGGAAAAAACCTGCAGGTTTAACTCGGCGCCCAGATATCTCCCACAGCAACATCTTTTGCAAGAAATGAAAGAAAAAAATCATCTCTTTGGAGGGCTGCCTGAACACATGCTGGGATTTACATCATGTAGCCCAGGAGCACATGGAAACTGCTGCCCTGGTGTCACAGGAGCTGCTTCTCCTCCATGTGCACCACAGGACGGATCCTGAGAGCTGCCAGCCAAGGGCAACCCCACTAAAAACAGTTTATAACACACTTGGCTCTCTTTGATCTTAAAATAGAGGTAGCAAATACAAGATAAGGATGGCCCTAGAGAGGTGGAAAATGAAGGAGAAAAAAATGAAGGATTCCTGTTAAAAACCAGTGTTTGGTTTGTTTTGCTTTATAAGAGAAGGGATCCAGTTCCCAGAGGTTTGACAGGAACTGGGCAAACACGTGTGGAAGATTTATAGATTTATTTAGTGCTCCAGCTACCAAGGGAGTATTTCAGGCAGATCTGAGTATCAACTGCTCTGCCTGATGTGGCATCTGAGAAGGAAGGGGGTAGGAGAAATGTTCATCCACCTTTCACAGCAAAGGTGGATGAACATGCAGGTGCAGACACCACACGAGTGGAGAAGGTGAAGAAGACACCCGTGAAGCCACCACAAACCCCCAAGCAAAGCACCATGGAACAAACATAACCCAGTGTGGTGCAGAGCATGCTCACCATCCAGGTGGTTGCGGGAAAGGTACTTGAGTCCTTCGTCCAGCAGGATAACGGGCAGGGAGATCTTCATCACAACCACCCACTGTGGCCAGCTCAGGGGGGTTACCTGGAAAATGAGCTGCAAAGCAGAAAGGATTGGACATGTCGGAAGTGAAGAAGGTGGGCTGTTTTTGTTTGTTTTAAAGGTCAGGTTGTTGTATGGCACAGGCTGAGAAAGGGTCATCCCAGATATAAGGAGGGATGATCCAGACAGCCCAAAGAACACTATTTCTTCAAGGTCTGTCATGATCCCAAGGTGGCTCTTGGCCAAGATCAGTCAAAACCAATGTCTTTCATCTCTCCTGCAGATGATGAAAATTCAGACTGTATGTGTTCACAGGAGCTTAGCAGGGGACAAAGGACAATGTAACCTTTTGGGCACAGCAACCTGCTTCACCTTAAGCACTCTTAGGCATCAACCAAGGTGTGACCAACCTTAGACTGCAAAGGGAGGTGATGCCTCCAAAGGGGGCTGAGATATCCATACCCCTTTGCATTGCCTATAAGGATAACTTCTGACTTATGTAAAGGCTCACTTGGGCAGGGTTTCTCCTGGACCCCGTGTTGGTTTGAGTCACAGGACTGGGCATAAACTGGAGACAACTGTCCCAGAAGCTTCCAGACCCAAAGACTGCTCCAGGGATGTCCCTGCCTGTAGGAGAAGCCCCCACAAGCTGTGCATGGAGGTGGCAGAGAGCACTCACAGGCATGGGCTTCACGTAGAGGATGAGGAAGTGCAAAGCCATGGACATGATGATGGCACCCAGCAGCCAGATGTTGAGCCATGGTGGCATCCGCAGCAGCGACTGGTTCTCAGAGACACTGCAAAAGTGAGGGGACAGCGTTAGCCCCAATAATCTCCTGCTACCCACACCTGCCCAAGCTTGGGGTTCCCCTTCCTCTCCATGGCTGTATATTATAGCCCCTCTCTTCCAGACTGTTCAGCTTCAGACTTTCCCATGATTTGAATCTGGACACCCATCGCAATGCAACCAGCCACACACGGATTAGGACCACTCGTTAACAGGGCCAAACTGCTAATGGATGCAGATCCAGTCCTGTCGACAGCAGTACATGGTCTTGGAGGACCTCATTTTCAGTCAGCTCAGTGGCCCACTGCAAGAGCACTCTGAATGGCTCTGCTAAGGCAAAGCAAAGCTCTCAGCCCACCAAGGGATGGTCAAAGACACCCTACACAGAATTGGTCATGCGTAGAGCCTACAGAGTGATCCTGCAGCCACCCTACCTGTTCAGAGCATTGCACATTTCAATTGTCACCAGCACGGACAGAGCCATCGTGGTTGGGTATCGGGACTCGAATATCTCACAGTCAATTCCTTGAAAGATGGGGTTGTCCTCGGTGCACCTCATGAAGTTCCTCTGTCAGCACAGGAAACCACTGGTAAATACAGGGCAGAGCAGCAGTGTAGGAAAGGCAGGAAAGAGGAGGAGGAAGAGCTTGACTGGTTGAGGGGCACATGGTGAACCTTGATTAAGAGTGCTGTTAAATATCCCACAGTCAGAACAACTGATAAAACTGTCTAAAGTGCCCCAGCTTCTGCTGTGGTGGGGGCTTTGGGGTTATAGCTGGATCATGGCTTAGAGATTTTCACATGTAATTAATAAGGTGTTTGAGCACACACGTATCTCCGGCAAAAATACATATTCCATTACACGTGACATCAGGGTGTGATGGCACCCACTTTCCCCCCACCTTGCTCAGACCTACAGTAATGTAAAAATTGATCCCTTTCAATATGGGATTAGGTACAGAAGCTACTTTCAGCTTGTTTGGGTCCATTTAGTTGCTGGCACAATCACGTCTAGAAACATAAGCCTGAGAGAGAAAATTTGCTTTTCTTTTTAAATTATTGTCTTCTTCACCAGGAATTTGGGAACACTACCATAACCACAGAAGACTCACCAGCTGATGGAAGGAGACCTGCGGTCCATCGGCGTCGTACAAGAACCACCAGGTCGCTGCACCCACTGTGGCCAGGCCCACGTACACTGCGGCCAAGAGAGACACCCTTACCCCCAGCACCCAGAAAGGGGTCCCCCTCCCCATGGCAACCCATGCCCATCCTCTGCCCACTGGTGCCTGTGGGGGCTCACCTCCAATGGCCAGGTAGCGGAAGAAGAGCCAACCACTGATGAGGGGCTCCTTGGGGTTACGGGGCAGCTTGTCCATGATGTCCAGGTCGGGGGGGTTGAAGCCCAGCGCGGTGGCCGGCAGTCCATCCGTCACCAGGTTCACCCACAGCAGCTGCACAGGGATGAGGGCCTCGGGCAAGCCCAGGATGGCTGTCAGGAAGATGCTGTGGGGAAAAAAAATACAGAGATCCTGAGTTAGATGAGCTCCATGCAGCCAGAGAAATGTCTCTGTCATGCAAGGGAAGAGCGAGCAGGCACCCTGGCTCCAAATACCCCAAACTGAATATTCACCCAAAGTCCTGCAGGCGAAGCCCCAGCCCCTGAGTCAGGAACCCAAAGTCCAGGACTGAATTCTGCAGCTAAAAATTGTTCCTGTTGCTTTCAAAATTTACTTTGCAGTCAAAACCCAACCCCACGGCCAGGCAGGTTCCCGTTCCAAGCACAAACACCCCTGATGAAACGGAAGGGCAAAGGATGCCCAAATGACCCCGAGGCTGTGCCCACGCTGCTGAGGATGGCAGATGGCACTGAGTTACTGGGAGGGATGGGCAGGGACAGGGAGAGCTGCCCAGGACCTAGTGCACTAGTGTGACCTGGTGACAACAGCCTGTGTGCAAATATCTGCACACATCTTAGACACTGGTGTGGGCTTAAATAGGCAATGAATTAACAGAACAGCTCCTTGGGGGTAGGATGGTTATAAAACTACAAAATAAAAATCTCCCTGCCCCCAGGCATAGCTGCTCTGTTTGGTACCCGAGGTTATAATTTCGGGCACTGCGTGCTGTCAGGGGCAAAGGCCATGGACAGGACTACAGGTCACCTGCCCCAGGGGATGTATCCCCACCTCTGCTCCCCCCAACTTGGTGCCCAGCATGGGGGGCTCTCACCAAACGACCTCCCCGACGTTGGAGGAGATGAGGTAGCGGATAAACTGCTTCATGTTGTTGTAAATGGCCCTGCCCTCCTCGACGGCCGACACGATGGTGGAGAAGTTGTCGTCAGAGAGCACCATCTCAGCGGCCGACTTGGCAACGGCCGTGCCCGACCCCATGGCGATGCCAATCTCTGCTTTCTTCAGGGCCGGGGCATCGTTGACGCCGTCCCCTGTCTGCATGAAGTTGTGATTAATGAGGTGCAAGGGACTGGGCTCCTCCAAGAGGAGAGGAGCAGGGGGTGGTGGGGTGTCCCTGGGGGACTCACCATGGCAGTGATCTCGTGGAAGGACTGGAGGTACTCGACGATGCGGGACTTGTGTGCCGGCTCCACACGGGCAAAGCATCGGGCATCGCGGCACGCCTGCCGCTGCGCCTCAGGGGGCAGCTCGTCGAACTCCCGGCCTGTGTAGGCTTTGCCAGCCACGTCCTCGCTCTCTGAGAAGATGCCAATCCTGCGGCAGATGGCCACCGCCGTGCCCTTGTTGTCACCGGTGATCATGATGACGCGGATGCCAGCCTTGCGGCACATCTCAATGGAGGAGGTCACCTCCTTGCGGGGAGGGTCCAGCATCCCCACGCAGCCCACAAAGGTCAGGTTGTTCTATGGGGGGAAGACAGCCCCAGACCCACATTAACCAGGGGGATGCAGCTGCTTCCCTCCCTGCTGTGAAACCACCCCTGGGCATAGGGATTTCCCCTGGGAAGAAACTTTCAGGAGGTTTCCAACCAACAGCCCCATGGATGCACCCTTTAGCCCCAATGCAATGGGATGCTCCCATCCCCTCTGCAGCTCCTCACACCTGCTCCCTTCCTCCCCATCCTTCTTGGTGGTCCTCAGGCCTCTCTCAGTGGTCAGCCCACAGGGACAGATGCCCAGGGACAGGGCTGTTGGCCTTGGGACTGGCCCTGCTACATGCAGATCTGCACCAGGGTTTGCAGAGAGGAGGAGCTGAGCCATGGCACTGCCCACTGCTCACAGAGAAATCGGAGAGAAAATACAGCTGGGGCAGCTGGAAATAGGTGGGAAGACTTAGGGAATAAGGAAAAAACCTCCTGGAGAAAGCCCCTGGAGCTGTACCTCATAGTGGATGAAGGTGGTGGAGTCGTGCAGCTGCATGGCCTCCCTGCGGATGGGCGCGTCGTGGGTGGCCAGGGCCAGGCAGCGCAGCGTGTCGATGCCCATGCCCCAGTCCCGGATCCTGCTCAGGATCTTCTCCCGCACCGGGGCCGTCAGGGGGACCTTGGCAGTGCCCACACGGATGTGGGTGCAGCGCTCGATCACACTTTCTGGGGCGCCCTGGGGAGGAGCGGAGGGTTTAGGGGCTGGAGGATGAACCTGGAGGATGAGCGTCTCAAGTGCCAGAGGGAGGGAAGGCACCGAGTTTGGGCAGAGGAGAAGACGATGTCCCCAAAGCTCCAGCATGCACATCCTGGCACAGCAGCTCGGCGCGCTAGATGGCAGCCTCCGACCGAGCACACGGGGAAGGCGGGAAGGATGAACCCACCTCAGGTCACCAGCCAGCAGGATCTGCTCTGAGGGAGATCTGTCTGACTCCCACAAAACCCACACACGGCTGCCCGAGATACTCCCGCCCCACAGACCCCCTCTCGGCTCCGGTTCAGGCTATAAATCTGCTGCCTGCAGGATGCTCAGTGGATGCTTGTGATGCCCTTGTGATTCAGGAAAACATGTCCTTTAGCATCACAGCATCTCACCCCCTCCCTTCCGACCTTACAAAGGATCCCTGACGTTGCTTTTTAATATGAAACTTGCAATCCTTCTATTGGCTCCTCTTAAAAAAGCTCACCCAGGACCAGCAGCCCACAGATGCGTTGGCTCTAGAGGGTCCCTACCTGACCTGGAGGACAGAGTTCACCCACCCAGAAGAGATCTCCCAGTAGGAACAACAATATACAAATCTCAGAGTCAGCAGGGGGAAATTCCTGCCGCATCTCTGCTCTTGGGAAGAAAATGCCCTTTAAAATGTCATTTTATTTCTGGTTACAGTGGAAAGCCAGACATCACCCTTTGGGCATTACTGGTGGCTGGAGGGTCATAGAATCATATGGGGTTGGAAGGGACCTCTAGAGATCATCCAGGCAGGGTTTGAATGTCTCCAGAGAAGGAGACTCCACTACCTCTCCGGGCAGCCTGTTCCAGTGCTCTACCCACAGTAAAGAAGTTCCTCCTCATCTTTAGGTGAAACTTCTTATACTCAAGTTTGTGCCCATTTCCTCTTGTCCTGTCATTGGGTACCACTGAGAAAAGACCAGCCCCATCCTCCTGACACCCTCCCTTTAAGTATTTGTAAGCATTGATCAGATTTCCCCCTCAGTCTTCTCTTCTCCAGACTAAAAAGACCCAAGTCCCTCAGCCTTTCCTCAAAGGAGAGAAGCTCCAGGCCCTTAATCATCTTTGTAGCCCTCTGTTGTACCCTCTCCAGCAGTTCCCTGTCCTTCTTGAACTGGGGAGTCCAGAACTGGTCCCAGTGCTCCAGATGGGGCCTCCCCAGGGCAGGGTAGAGAGGCAGGATGACCTTCCTCAACCTGCTGGCCACACTCTTCTTGATGCACCCCAGGATACCATTGGCCTTCCTGGCCACAAGGGCACATTGCTGGCATTGCTAAAGGTCCAAGCCTTTATTAACAGGCAAGTGCCCAAGTTTTGTCTAAGGGCATCTCTCCCCTGGCCCCATCACAAGCACTCTCAATGCTTTTTCCTCCCTCTAAATCATTTTACTCCTTTTTTTTCCTATCAGTACTGCAAAGACTCACCTCCTCCCTGACCACACCACCTTACCTCCTGGCTCCTGGACCCCCAGACAGCTACAGGAGGGGACAAACTGACAAAGCATCACTGCCTGCTGCAGTAAGAACCAAATCCTGCCGGGTGTGCATGGGGAAGGAAGATCCTGGAGGCTGCTGAGGATCTTCTCTCCTACCTTGACGAACATCTTGCTGCCAGCGGAGTTGTGGCTGGGGCTGGTGGGCGTGCAGTACACGGACATGGACTTGCGGTCGCGGGAGAACTCCAGGGTGCACTCCTTCCTCATCAGCTGCTTGATCACCTGTGGGGACAGCGTGGGGCTGAGCTGGGACACGTTGGGGACACAGCAGCCAGCGCTCTCCACCTTGGCTACTAACCCTGCTGAATGGGTACAGCACTGGTGATGAGAGAAGAAAGGCAGCTACAGAACCAGGAGGGATGGCACAGTGCAAAAAGGCAGGAGTTTTCCCTATGCAATTTTTCGGGAGACTGGGCTGAGTTTGAGTCTCAGAGATCACCCGTTCTGAAGCTCCATGTGGACCCTGGCCCCAACATCAGCCCTCCAGGGGCACTACACTATCTGCTCTGAAAACAGCTCAGCCAAGAAATCGCTTCCTTGGGGCAGAGCAGTCCCTTAGACCATTGCAAGGGATTATTGCTCAAATAAAGCTGTCCCAAAACCCTCCTCTACCCCTTGTCCCCCGGCACCAGAGCTCACAGGGTGTTCCCCACTCACCGAATTACAGGCATTGGCTCGTTCCACCTTGGAGAGTTTGCTGGTGTCAGTGTTGAAGACGTTCATCTTCTCCACCAGGCACGTCAGGGCAGTTTCAGTGGCTTCCCCCACCTTCTCATAGACTTTTTTGGACTAGAGGGCAGGAAAAAATAAAGGAGCTCAAGCTTTAGAGCACGTGCTCTGACCAAGGTTGCTGTCACCCACTGCACCATCCCAGGGATGGGTTGAAGCCAGGGCAGGGGATCCCAAGGGACAAACCTCTGCAGCAAAGGGACCCACAGGAAAGGGAAGAGCATCTTTGGTGTCCCCCCACACTCCAGTGCCCCCCTCACCTCGTTGTAGTCCAGTGAGGAGTCATTGCAGAGGGCGCAGATGGTGGCCAGCTCCACCAGCCCATCATACTGCCCACACTGCACCGGCTGCTCGTCCTTCAGGCTGCGGGGAGAAAATAAAAATAAGCCCCCAAAACCTTAAGTCAAACTCAAATCGCACTTTGCTTCTCTATATCCATTGTAAAATTTCCTGAAAAGAGGGAGAAACAGCCCCGGGTTCGGCAATAAACACACTTGGGTTCACATTTTGTGCTTTACCAAATGAGCAGGACTAATTGGCAAATAAAATACCACAGGAGGCAAATAAACTCTGGAAGTGCCCCAGAATAAAGGAGGGCACAGAGGAGCTCAGAAGAGCATTGGACCTGAAAGCAGGGGCTGTTAAAAGGCTGATTGTGAAGATGATGGATGAGAAAAGGAGCAAAGAAATCCAAGTTAATGTCTGCTCCCCCAGGGTTTTCCAGCTGCTGGGGATTGAGAGGAGCTGCAGCAAGTCCCTTCTCCTCCCCGTGATGCTGCTTCACACTCCAGAGAGCCGGAGGGCACTCGAGGGAGCATTTAAAAGCAGCAGACAAATTTAATGACTGCATTGCTGGGGCTGGCTCCAAGCAAGCAGCGAACTGTGGTCTTTGCTTCCTAAATAGAAACTCCTTGCTATGTAAAGGAGCACAAACATCGCCGGAAAGTAGCAGCCCTAAACACAGCAGGGAGCTGGATGCTGCTTCTCACCCAGTGGCAGAAACGGCAGCGGTGATTTTCAGGGGAAATAAAAAAAAAACCCCAAAACTATCCCGGTTCCAGGAGAGGTAACTGCAGGTTAGAGCTGTATAAACCCAGCCGGTCATCTGCTAGCTGGAAAAATAATTTGTCAAGCATTTATTAGGATCAGTTTATTCCACTGCTGGTTCCCAATGGAAAGAACAGTTTGGAGCCCTTGTTACAGCTCAGGCGCGGAAAACGGGGAGCGGCCAAGAAAATCTGAAAAATCTGTTTGCTGAGGGACAAGAAGCTGCGCTGGGCTGAGAGTGGGCAGGGGCGAGCTGCCTCCTGCCCGGAGGATGCTGCCTGGCCTGGCTTGTGGGCAGGGGGAAGGGGGGAGCCTGCAGGCACTCAGGGTTGGGTTTTGATGTTTGGGAAGGTGGAAATACCAGGGATGGCTTTTGCAGCGTGTGATCCCCTGGCAAGAGCTGGGGAGGGATGGGGGATATGTCCCCATCGTGGTCTGTCCCTGCAGGGAGCTGGGTGAGGCAAAGTGTGCTGGGAAAGGGAAAGTGCTGCTGCCTGGGGGCTGCAAACAAACCCAAGGTCAAGCACGTAATATCCCTCACACTGAGGCCCAGGCTAAATGCTAAAACAAGAATTTCAGTCCCACCAGCCTTGTGGGAATGGGGATATTTCTCTCCGTGACACCCAAATGAGCCCCCTCCCCTGCCTCAATGTGCATTACAATGTGCATTACCAAAACTCAAAAGCAACACGACTTGTTCAGACCAACATGGAGCATCGCTGCCGGCAGTCCCTGGAGAGGGGACATGGAGCTTCAGAGGTTACCAGACATGAGTTCAACCCCTCAGTCCCCCTCATTTAATCGAAACACACTGATTGATACCAGTTTATGACCTGGCTCACTTTTTAATGGAGATTCCTAGCCAATGATCAAATTGGCTCTATAAATATTCATGAAATTAAGTCTGAGGCTGGGATGAATTAATAGTCACTCCACAGATGAGCAGAATGGACCGTGATGAAGAACGTGCCCAGGATCGCACAGCAAAACAAAGGGGAGCGGAGAGTGCTGCGACCACCACTTGAGCTTCTCATCTTCCTCCTCCCCAGACTTTCCCCACATCACCTCCCCTCGAAGGAAGGGGAATAAACAAACACAATGTCAGAAAATCCCATGTGTGTAATAACACAGCAGGGAAAAGCCCCCTGGCTTCTACTCCCTGCCCTCAGCTGCAGCTCAGCAAAGCCCATGTTTTACCCCAAAATGTGTCCTGAAATCAATGGGATCAGCACTGCAGCCATCTCAGCCATCCCTGATGAGGACACGGGGCCCAGGGAACACTCTCCTGCCATTTTCGAGTCTGCACAAGCTGCAGTTCCTGGGTCCTGCTCGGGGCAGGGGTGATGGTCACCAACCGATACTGAAAATGCGTGGGCTTCAGAAATTGATGTAGAAGAATATTGATGTAGAGAATGTGCACGTACTGAGGAAAGCCTCATTCAACACTATTCCCACATTTACTATCCTCTCCGCTTCAAGGGCAGGCTCATTTTATCAGGATTGCTAACGAAGGGAGAGCTGAGCCCCTTTGCTGAGCAGTGGGAGGTCGGTGGGCAGAGCTGGGGAGCACATCCCCCACATTGTGTTGGGCAGGAGCTGGAGACAAGGGACCATGAAATGATTTGCCCTGGCTCCCACTGAAAGTGAAGGGCATCCACCCAATGCTTGCAAGCCCAATGTGACCAAAAAACCCAGTGCCCAGTGAGTGTCTCCACAGACCAGGTTCAGTGTGGCTGAGAACTGACATGGATAACCTAGGCAGGGGTGAACTTGGGGTGCCCCCAGCCTTGGCCACAAGCTCAGTTTTACCACCTCCCCCTGACTGCCCTGGGGTCACCTCGTGTCACCCGTGAAGCAGAGAGGACCCACACTCACATCTGTCCCTCGGGGGCGTAGGTGGAGCCGGTGATGCTGAACTCGTGCAGGCTGCACTGGGTGCCCTCCACCTTCTCCATAATGAACATCTGCAAGAGGGAACGATGGAGACAGAGGGTTAGGCGGCAAATTTTGGGTACAACTCACGTGCCCAGCCAATACCATCCTGGAGATGGCCCCGCTGGCACAAGGCTCAGCCCGCTCCTTGGTCGCCCACCATTCCTGGCCGTCCCTGAGTCCTTCCAGCTCTCCCCTGCCTTTTTCATGCTTGCCTCCTCCAGCTCTTTTTTTCCATCGGAGAGGAGTGATGCCGAGCCAGTTCCTAAGAAGGTGCTTGTGTTTTTCTTGGAGCAGTGAAGAAGCCAGGCTCTGGTTTCTGCCTCTGCCCCGGCTGCCCTGGAAAGCCTCCGTGGGGCAGGATCCGACCAGCCAGGAGCTGCAGGAAGAGGCTGCCCCTGTTGCCTTTTCCCAGCCAGCTCTTGGCCACCAGCTCGCCTTACAGGCTACTGGGATCGCAGCTCAGCTCCGGGCACTGGCAGTGTGGCAGCTCGGTAATAAAGCCCCGAGGAGCCGTAAAAGTCTCACACACTCTATTTTTAGTAACTTTTGCCTTTCAAACTCCTCTTGCCGCAACAGTAAGAACAAAAAAAAAAAACACCCAAAAATAAAAATACAGTAAAAACTCCCCTTTTCCCCCAGCTCTCCCAATCCCCCCTTGCACAGCCCACCCTTTGAGGCACCTCCAGGAGCAGCAAGAGCAGTGCCCAACCCCAGCCAGGGCTGCCACTTTGGTGACGTTTATTTCTGCTTAATCATTATTTACAACCCATGCTGAAGCCAAAATGTAACATAATAAATAAATTTTAAAAATTGGTTTGGTGAACGTGTTTCCCTGGCCACAAGCAGCCACGGGGAGCAGCCAGGAGGGAGGATGGCTGCAGCAAAGTGATGCCCTGGGCTCTGCTCGACAGCTCCAGAATGTGGGTGCAGAAGCAACTGTCTCTCTCTGCCCTGTCTCAAATAATTTATTTTCCCTATTTATTTTCCTCTGTTCCCCAGAAGAAATCGGGGCCATAACTCAGCAGAGATGCCACGGCTCTGCGTACCATCCACTTCTCTCCCCTCCACTCTTCCTCTGGCAACTAACAGAGGTTAATTTACTATTCTTATAAATGATTTTTAATAATACAACCCACGTTGGCTGGTGGGTGTGAGATCTCTCCACTCAGCCCAGTATCGCCAGGTGCAAGCTTAAGGCCAAGCCAAGAAAAAATGGTCAAGTTCAGGGAAGCCCATTTACAGCAGGTTTAGCATCGGGACATCTCGTCGGGTTTTCTCACCTCTGTCTTTTGCAGGTTTGGGCAAATCAAAGTAGGAGTCTCAAAGCATATGTCTCCTATGAAATGCTTCTGAGCCCAAAACAACCTCCTCATGGCCCCATGGCTTCACAGCTATTTGCAGATATCCCTTTTTCTGGGCTACTGCCCTCAGCTCCTTTCCCAGAGCCCATCCTGGAGGCTCCTTAGCATCCCTGAAGGGTTTTGAAGAAAATCAAAGGGTGGCAGAAGAGGCTCAGGACATCCCAAGCTCTCCACTGAGGCATTGAGCTCCTCTGGCAGGAGCTGCAAACACTAACACATGAAGGACCTGGATAAAGAGAGGCAAAACACATCAAGACCCCTTCAGCAACTGGATTGCCCTGAGGTGACAGAACCCAGAAACAGAGGCAAAATGTGGCTGAAATTTCCCAAGGCTTCTGCAACACCTCTGAAGGGTGAGCATCCTTCATCTCTTTTTGAACCGTCCAATACCATTGGCCTTCCAGAAAGTCAAAATCTCCCGATTTCTTTAGAAAATGGACTCCTGTGCTCGGAAATGACGATCAGACTCTCATTTATTAAAAAAATCTGACAGCATCCACCCCAGCTACCAGTGGTTTTGCCTGATATGGGACTGTTTGTTTTCAAACGCTCGGGGCTACAAAACAATTACCATTTTCACAATAGCAACTTTCTTATTAAAAAAAAAAAGGAAAAGAAAAAAAAATAAAAGTCATTCCAGGCCCTTTATTTTTCCATGCCTATTTAAAAAGGTGCTGCGTAACCCACAGCAACTAGAGGTTATATCAAATTTCCTGCCTGCTCCTGGCTTGCGTGCCTGGCAGAGCGAGGGGGCGGCCGGGGGGGACCGCAAAGGTGTTTGCAGGTTCTTTGGGGTGATATTTCAGCAGATTTCCAGGCTGAAAAGGGGGAGGGAAGTTTGCAGACAGTGGGAACAGCCCGGAGGAAATAGCTGGGAATTAATCCATAAAGAGGATAGGTAAGGTTCCCATCACAAAAAAATAGTATAATTAATAACAGGAGCGATAGAAGGAGGGGGCAAAGCTGTGTGCTGCAGCTCGGCTGTGAGGTTTGGTGGTGCTGATGAAGAGAGGTGCTCGCAGAGGGGCTGCCCAGCATCTTGCACTGCCCCCAGTTCCAGCACCCAGTGAGGGGAGCCCAGCCAGCATCCCCCAGGGCTTCCCCTGCCCTTATCCCTTCTAAAACCACGTCAGCAATAGGGGGGGGGGGGGGGGGGCTTCATGCAACAGAGAGATGGAAAGGAAAATATTACTACGTGCTAATCATAGAATCATAGAATTATTATGGCCAGAAGGGACCTTCAAAGGCCATCTAGTTCAACCCCCCCGCAGTCAGCAGGGACACCCCCAACTA
>BJBW01009785.1:385-13212 GCA_004320125.1 Scolopax mira
TCCTTTCTTACTCACACCTTCTCTAGAAGAGGAAGTTTCAGCGGGTGACCTGTGAATTTAAAACCCGTCAAGTTTCTCCATATAACTCTGACTTCTTTTTCAGTTTTATCTACGTGACAAACTTCAGTCGTCGACTCCTTCTCAGCTACGCTGACATTAGCAGTCCACAAAGCAGATGTAGAAGCTGAAAATCTGATTTCCCAAAGGTGAAACCCCTTCCACAATGAGTATACATGCCAGTGACAGAAGACAACTGGTGGAAACTCGGATGCTTATGATGCTCTCTGCTATTTAGAAGATTTGGGTTTACACTACTAGTAAAACTCATAAAACCTTTTCCACAGCAGCAAAACCAAACTAGTGATGACATGACCTGAGCGTAGCACACAAGCTGTACCTATCACTGAAGGTTTCTTGGGGAGAGATTTGTCAGGCGATGGACAAGTGACAGTATACCTGCTGTTTGATGATAACGAAGCTCAGGAGAGCAGGGTTAGACATGAATAAGCCAATTTTTAAAAGAGAAACCTAGTGTACGCCAAGGGGTTTTTTTTTTCAGAGTTTTGTGAACAAGCAGCCAAGTAGCTGACAGGGCACTTGATCCCCTCTGAAGTAGGCGTCTTGGCAGCCCGGTCAGTCTCCAGCTTTGGTCCTTCTAAAAATTCCCCGCTTTGCCATGTGATTTGCTGGAAGGAGGTGTCACCCCAGCTGGAAACGAGGTTATGTCTGTTCTCAGTTCCCTTAAAGTCAGCCTGTCCCTCCTATCTCTTGTGCTGTCACTGCTTGTCAGTAGCGCACAGTAAGAAAGGAGGAAGTATGAAATATCTCAACAGTGACATGGCCAGGAGATGAACGTGAGGTGTAAGTCATCATGATTTGAGAACACATCACAGCAGCAACCAAGCAGAAAAGTCCTCAGGTATTTTCTTACATGGTCCCAACAGTATAATGCAATGGGACTGTGATTTCTCTCCATAGGCAGATGGCAAGACGACACAGAAAGCATCACAATGATCAGTGTGGGGTGTCGTTAAAATACAAATTAAAGCTCCTGGATCATAAAATCTAGGATTTTGTAGAGATTAACTACATTATGGACACATTTTCAGTGTGGGCTCATCAAAAATTACCAGAAAATAAGATCTTGCTTAGCTGGTGGGTACTTTTGGTGTTGATCTGGTTATGTGTCACCCACTGAGCTTTGCCAACATCTAGCTCTTTTCTCTTGTGGGCAACCCTGTCAAGCTGAGTTCGCCGAAAAATGTTTTCAAGTGTTGACACACATCCTATGAGGTGAGTTCAAATCAAATGGAATAGAAATTGTACCTTTGAGTATCCTCTTTCAGACCAAACATCACACAGGAGACAAGAAGTTTCATTTAATTCCAACATTTAATTCCAATTTTAACAGGACTCCAATGAAAACATACATCTGGAGGAGGATGTAATTACCTAAATCAGGGCAGCAAGAACATTTTAGGAGCTGCCTGGCCTCCAGCAGTCTCTGTAAAATGAGACTTCATGTCTCCCCCACTCCTAAGCTGACCTTCAAACTAACTGTTCTGGATGCTGTCCACAGGGTAATCATAAAAATGCCAACCAAAAAAAAAAAGCTAACAACCTGAGTACTGCAGCCCATACAGAGCTCCATATTCCCATAGGCACATTGCTATAGGTATCCCGTTGCTATAGAACAACCCGTTCCCGTGAGTGCGGTCCAGAAAATCTTTCCCCTTCCCTGCACAAACCATCCCTTGCTATGGATAAAGTTTCTCTCTTACTTGAAGAAGCCAGGGCAGGCCAGTGCAGGAGCCAGGATACCAGGCTTAAAAAGGTTAACGATCTATCCATTATGCTAAATCCTGTGCAGCAGCACTAATTCTTCCTATTCAATCATCCTTTTCCCAAGAGCTCAGGACAATACGAGAGACAGGGAAGGTTAGCTGATTTATTGCTTTCATGCAAAAGGTCAGACTAAGGAAGACCAGCCACCGAGTATCTGACTAGCCATTGGTGAGCTTGTCTTCAAAATACCCTTTGACAAGAAGTTACTCTAAAACTAACACTTGGAGACTTCCAGTAACTTCTACTTCACTTGTCTGTTTTTTTCCCACAAAGCAAATGAGAAATAAAGGGGTTTATTACTTTCCAGCATCACATATTCACCCTGGAATGAAAGTTAATGATTTACCATATCAGGTACACTTATATCACATCTTCATGTGAGGCGAATTGATGAAAGTTATCACAGAATATAACCTTATAGTAACACTGTAGCCAAAATTTCCATTATTGAGTCAGAATACTCAATGTGAACAGAAATAATTTCTTTTTAATTTTTCTTTTTAAATAATCAAGCATGTCTCTCACTTTTCAGCTGAAAATTACAGTTTAGGACTGTTGAGACCACATACATCAATATACACACACCAGTACAAACCCGGTACTGGTATGTGTACAGGATATTTCTCTGTGCATATACAAACATATATGCCTGTAACACAGATATGTGGTTATTATATATGAGGATACATAGTCCCTGCAAGCTGAGAGACACAAAAGACCCTAAGACACCGCTTCTGAGCTTCTCTCCATAGGAGAGTTACCTTCTGACAGCAAGATAAATGAAGGGGCAGCTGTGTTCATTTTCTAGCGCTTATGCTTGTTTAGTACCCTGATTAATGATGAGTGCTATACTTAGCCTAATTTATCTCTTGCAAGCCTTTATGTGATGCTCAGAACCCAACGTAAAGTTTATGTGCAGATGCACCCACACAATAAAACGATTCCATATTGAAACTTACTTTAGTTTCATTTCAAAGTGAGACCCCCAGGACTTCATAGTTGGGGGAGGCTGCATCTCGGTCTGTCCTGACTTCAGCTCCCATTTTGGGGGAGCTGGCAGCCCCCGAGTTACAACAGTGCAGTAAAAAGGTAGGGTAGACATTGTGGGAAAACGGTGACATCTGGTAATTTTTTTTAAGTTAATTTGGCCATTTCAGAATGAGAGGGAAAGAAGAAAGTGTACCAATAGAGGAAAAAGCCTTGTGTACTAAAAGCCCATCCTTAGAAGATGTATCTCTCTGAGGAAGGTGAGACACTCTAACCTTTACTCTTAAATATTTTTTCTGGCTGAGAAAGTGATTTCATCCAAGAAAAAAGTGCGGGTGGAAGAAACATCATGGCATGGCTCTTCTAGAGGAAAAGCAAATGGTCTGGCTGTGTCCTTATAAAAGATTTTTAACCACATTTCCACTTTCAGATGAATAAATATTTTATGGGATGAAAGTAATTGATAAAACGTCATAATGGGGGATCATCAGGAGGAGTTTCAACACCTCTTCATGAACTGGTTTACTGCAAACCTTTGCATTGAGAAAGAGCAAACTCCAGATGACCTGAGCACCAAGATGATCTATTTGGCAGGACACTACTGAGGCCTGCAAAGGACTCACACATCCTCATCAATTGGCTAATTGGATATTAATTTTGAGACTAATCTTATTCAGAGTTACAGCTTCAACGTAGACTGTATATTTCTTCTTTGCTTAGTATTTAATTTTAAATGTAAACTGATGCCTCTTGAGTACAACTTCCTTAAATAACACTGCTCTAGGGCAATGAAAACAGATATTCTTCTATTCATTTTTTAATTAGGGCTGTTGTAGTAAGCAGACACAAATAAAATTTATCTTTAAACTCTTTGAGATTTTTGTAGCAAATATAAATTCAGCACTTACTTTTCTAAAGCTCGGATGCTCTAATGTGCTTTATAAGACATTGATGTTGACAAATATAATGCAGGAGTTGCAGTTTCCTGCAGAAAATGAATTGTTGACGTTTTAACAAATAGATTTCATAGAATTTACAGTGACTCAAATATTCATGCTATGAAGCATTTCTGTGGTTATATCGATTTCTTTACCAATGCATGGAAATCAAGTAGCAATAATGCTTGTTTCCTTCAGAAGTTGACAGTTAATTGACAGTCACTTGACAGTTGAGTTACAGACAGAACTTTCAAAATTATACCATTATGGCTTCTTCATAGGCTATTTGTTTCTTCTTTCAATTTACAGCAACAAAATACTTGCAAAAACTTGATTTCAAGGGTTAGCAGTCTGATACTGGAGTTGAGCAGAGAAGATAAAATCAGCAGAAATTCCATTCAGAAGCTACGAGATGTGGTCATTTTCTGAACAACCACAATGGAAGGGAAATTTCTACTTTATTGCTGTTACGACTCTAAATACAAACTCCTCCTCTGCAAAACAAGGCTGTGGTTCTTATGCCTAATTTTGAATCAGCAGCCTCAATAAACTCTTGCAGCGTTAAACTTCTCCGTGTGCATACATTCTCTGAGCTCTAAAATCACCTTCCACTTCCACGAGTTTCAAGAGACTTGCTTGCACCACAGTAACAATTACTGCAGGCGGCGGCAGTAGAATGCAGACTATTAATTCATCATCTGTTAATTTGTTCTAATTCCTTTGTTTGTCCACAGTAGAATGCCCGTATGCGAATTAGCAGCAAGAAGTGGTTCCTTGCAAGAGCATGTTCCTTGCTCCCAAGAAACGTGGTCGTGGGTGTGACTGTCCTGAGATATCCCGCTCAAGGCTTCGCAAGGGATTTCACCAGATAAAAGATGGCAAATCACCTCCTTAATCTGGACCCAAAGCATTACGGGAATATTGGAAGCAAAGCCTTACTCCAGTTGGGTAGTTTGATGGTGAAGAAAATTAACCATGAAAGAAAAATCCATTAAATTCTTTTATTAAAACTCTAGAACAATTAAAACTTACGCATATATTTTAAATGTGCTGACCTCCTATTTTTTCCGGACACAGAAAATGTAGGCTGGGCTTGGTAAACTCATAAAGTCTACATTTTGGGAGAAGCATCCATCAAGGTACTTGGCTTCATATAACACTTTTCAGGAACCAGCACAAAACATGTTGTTACCTCTTCTTTTACATCCTTCAGATGATGCTGGGACACCTCAGAGTGCCCTTGGTTCCTTCTTGCTTCAGTAATGCAGGAAAAGCTCCTTCTGGTAGCCCTGCTCCAGCCAAGGACAATACTCCAACACTCTTTCTAACCTTTCCTTTTTCCTGCCATCGTCATGAAAGACCTACCCCAACTTCCTCTGCACATGTTCATTAGTACTCACTTTCAACCACAGCTGTCCACAGGCCAGTCAAACAGAACCACAGAATCACAGAATGATATGGGGTTGGAAGAGACCTCTGGAGATCATCTAGTCCAAACCTCCCACCTGGTGACCAAGGAGCGGTGCAGATTCAGGAAAACAAGTCAGGCTGACTTGGACAGGATGATGACATTTGAAGCTGCTCAATTGTATTCCTGCTTGCTTCCAGGTGATGCTCAAGCACACGTTTCTTACCCAAGATTATTGGTAACCTGTGCTCAGGGAACAAACTGTGTTCAAACCATACCAAACCTGGGAGGCTGGACCATGCCAAGGCAGGAGGGTGGATTACATGGCTCGGTGGTGGACTTGGTAGTGTTAGGTTAACAGTTGGACTCAATGACCTCAAGGGTATTTTCCAACCTAAATTATTCTATGATTCTATGATCTGACTCCTTCAACCAACACTTCTGATTTTGTGACACTTCATCCTGATTTCAATTAAACATGGAAACAGTGGCAACCTTTACCACCCAAATCTAGAAGGATGGCTTGGGGGGCTTAAATTCCTTTACCAGGGGAAAGACTGTTTGTGCAGGTGCCAAAGGCTCTCCAGCAGGATGTGTATGTTGCAATGGTCAGTGTTTTACTGATCATTATCCCAGAGGGTCAGGTCTCAGTGTACCTGCAGAATGAAGATGCGCAGCTCACCCATAACCCTCAGAGAGGCCAGACTCATGGTGCAGAGGCAATCAGCATCCATGGCAAAGCCATCATCCCATTTCCTGCTGCCTTCTCCCATTGACCTGAACCTTTTCCAGGTTCACCCTCCTGGATTGTTCTCTGTTGTAAGGCAGCCCTCAACTTTGCAGTGCCAAAGGTCTTCTGCCTCTACCAAGTCTCAAGCACTCTCAAAGTTCTACCACAAGCCAGCAGACCCCACCGACTGAAGAAAGGTGCTGTGCAGCAGCCAGTCGTGGCACGCCCTGTATCAAACTGCATCCAGCTGCCCTTTAATGACAACAACCATGTTTCAGGTGCGTGCTGTAGCTCAATGCAGCTGATGGGAAGTACCACGAGTGTGCTCCTGCTCTACTTGGAACCACTCTTCCTCCCCTTCAGGACAAAGCCCTGCCTTCAGGCTCTCCTGTATTCTCCTTCCTTAACAAAACTCTGCTGCAGTGAAAACTCCCTCTTACACGTTTGCCATCTCTTTCAGGAGTTCAATACAAGAGAAGCCATTCATTATTGATATGGAACTAAACCTTCTCCATTCATTTGAATGACTGTTTCAACCGTCTCTTATGATTTATTAAGTATTTGCAGTGTTTTCCTTTTTCTTTGCTATTTTATCATAACCCACCAGCATCGATTTGAATAGGGTGGTTTCCACTCTCTTCCCAAGGGGATGTAACACAGCAACACAACATTGGCATTGATTACATGATGGTGAAACCGTGAAACGTGCGGCTTCTTTATTCCTGGTTTCTCAAGTCTGCCCATATTTTTACATGTAATTCCTAGTGCTGCTGGGGCTAATCAGACCAAATTAGCCCATGCCTGAAAGGTGGCCCCCACAGGAAGCCCACTTGAATTACAATTCTGGATGGGCCATGCCCACCCGTGTGGTGGCCATTCAACCTGCGCATACGCAGTGGACCCTCCCTGTGTGTGGTGGCTCCAGGCCTATTGCATGGCTTGATGAAGAGCCTTGGCAATACGATTTATCCAGATTCAGGCTTCTCTGATTCTGAAGATGTGCCTGACTCTGGGCACCTATGTTAATAGTTATATGTGGCATTCTAGCCACCTGAGCAAGGGCACTCATCACAAGAAGATCTTCCAAAGTGAATCGGAGGCCTCCATTTCAGGAAGATGTCTAAAAAAAGATGTTTTTGTCAAAACGTGAACAGGTGACTGAAAATCAGGCTTTTTTAAAGATCAGTCACGGGAGCCACCCAAACAACCAGCCTTAAAAAGCCTGCAACTGCTCCAAAACCATTTGTGAACATAGAGTAAGCCCACAAATACAGGTGTCTGACCTAAACCAATTTGACATTGCATCATTCTTCTACTTTTCAGGTCAGCTATGGCACATCTAACGACATAGCTGAGACACCTGTCTGCAGTATCTAGGCCAGTTCTAGAGTATGAAAGGCAGATTATAGTCTGAGGATCCAGACGGGATTATATATATTTTCCTCTTGTTTCAGGTATTTCCTAGACTTAATTCTGTTCTACAGGGCTGTATCTTTAGGTTATAAATGTTTCTGATAAACAAGTTAAGAAGTCTGGTTTGCATTTTTTAGTTTACCGTGATCCTGGTTTTCTGAGGGTTCATGAGAGACCTCCTGGGAGTCACACTAGATACTTTCTACTTTGCAATGTGTTTGTCTTGCTACGTCTCACTGTACTGCTTAATTATCCGGTAAATTAATAAAGAGAAGGGGATGACAAAATGACTTGATCAGCTCAGTGAGACCTGTGCATACAAATAAGTTACCAAATCATTATTTTCCTCTACTAACCTCTTCCCAAGAGACAGCAGAGTGATATGCAGCTCATGGTCAAACCATTCAGGTTGCTCTCGATCCCACTTAAACCTTGGGTGTCACCTCCTGATATTCTGAGGGTTGTTTTCTGAGGAGAGGATAAATTAAGTCTCTTCAGGAGGGATGTCTCGAGGAAGGCATTAATGGCTTTCCACCAGCAGAGGATCTTCACTCAGAGACAGACATCATATTGTACACAGCTGGGCTCAAAGTTTTCTCAGAGCTCTTCGTGCTTCAGTGAGTGTCCTGGGTCAAGCTCCGCTGGGGATAGTAGAGTTATGATTATTACTTCTCTGTCTAGGTTAGATCTTTCCATCTCAGTGAACTCACCTTGGATTTGGTTTTACAAAACAGGCCCTTGGCTGTGGTCAGTGCTTGGGTCTGCTGTCTGGACTATGCAAATTAAGATTTGTAAATATACTGTTCAAAATAGCTCTGCAGCTGTGACTTTGGAGGGTGGGAAAATGACTTTTCACTTCCCTTATTGCGATGGTTTAACTTTCTGGGTTTTGGTAATATCAGGAGATGGACTCAAATCAAGATCACATGCCATATCCTCCTACATATGACACCAGATGTAATATGGTGGTGAATCATAATTAGTCTTCTTAGTTGAATTAGACACAAGGAACAACTCTGGTAAAGGTATGAACAAGCGTGGTCACTGGAAGGCTGCTTTCCTGGTCTGCTAGTCCTTACAATCCACCGCTTACATTTACAGGGATTATTGAAAGCATGGCAGATTCAGGAGTTTGAGGCATTTTGTTGGGAGAAGACCTTTTACTTTGGGATTTCCTAGTCAATAAAATCTAGAAGGGAGTGTGTGTGTGTAGCACCTCTGCACCCACTTCAAACAGGCAAAGAGAGTCTCCTGAGGAGGACTCGCTTCAGTTCAGCCGTGACGTGGGGGAGATGGGGGTTACCTATAGATGGGACCAGAACTTTTTTCCTTGGCCAAACTTGCATTTTTTTAGCAACAGCTTGTAAGAGGCAAGAGGCAAAACAGCTGCAGAAATCCCACAGTTTAACGATCTCCAGGGTTTAGAACATCAACTAATCTCCACCTAAGCTTGTGCTTTAGGGAGTGCTCTATACAGGTGTATTTCTAATTACAGCTGTGTATAAGAACGATTTTTTGATCGGTGCTGATTTGTTTCACTCGTGAGCTTAAGAATACTTTTTTTGTTAAGTCAATCAATCTGCTAAGAACAAGGGAAGATATCACAAGGAATATTTAAGGTGTTTTGGTTCACTGTGAGCAATAGCAGGACTTTCTGAGATGCTTCTGTTCCCAAACAGTGGAGAATGCTGTTTAAAAAAGATCTATTGATTTCTTCCCCAAGTTCTTCGTGAAATACAAACATCTGATCCTTCTTTTAACCCTGTTATTGAAAATACCATTGTGCTTTGTGTACCTTGGAAATTGTGAATGGTAAATGAATTGTAGAATAGTAAATGACAAAAATATGTTAGGAAACAAGATGACGAAGAATCTCTTTCACAAGTACTTTATGGGGGAAGATGAATAACTGTTGTTACACTGAAACTAGTAACATGAGGAATAACCTATAAACTCTGTCTGGAGGAATATGAGTCATCCCTCAAACCTCTCTTCAATGACACCCAAAACAATTTTATCTTGCCCTCCTCAGCTTTCTCTTTGAAATCTCTGATGGATTAGCGTACCAGGGAAGGAAAAATTGGTGTTTAACTTATTATTTCCTAAGTATGTGTTTTAGTGTCAAAATGTGACTGAACTTTATAATCAGAAAAGAAGAATCACAAGTAAGTGAGTTCTGTTTCAATTCTTATTACAATTTTTTTTAAAATAACAGCGTGGAAGGCAGCAAAGCCAGCACTCGGGCAGGCTTTCCATGGATGCAGGCAGTATCTGAGGCTTTTAATGGCAAAGCAGAAAATACCAGGGTTTAGCAAAAGATAGACTTTCCCATCTATCTTCCACTGAGCTGAATGGCAAGACCATTGCCTCCCAGTTGCACCAGCAAAACCCAGTAGCTCCTGAGTTTTAACCTGGCTGGCACAATAAAGATTCAACAGCACAGAACCCATGAGTAGGCGAAGGAGAGCTGCAAATAGGAAAGACATTAAACTGTTATCAGAACAAAAGCATCCCAATCTAACCCTAAATCAACTGGTGAAACCAAAACAAAAAAAAACCCCAACAAACCACCCTCTTACTCATGGCGTGACGGCGGCAGCCGTTCAGGATGCACAAGGCACACGGGGCTGTTCCTGTAGTAAGCACAAAACACAAACAATGCCCCCCTCAGTTCTGCATCTGGGTTTCAAAACGTAAAGCCTGACAGCATCTTTTAGTATTTTCTAGCGCTTTTTATTTAAGATATGCTGAAGCATTCTAAGCTGCTACTGTCTCATTGAATTAATGCAAAGGGAAACATTCCCTGAAATGTCCTCCGAGTGACAGTGTAAGTTTGTCTTTTCCATGTAATAATATTTCTATATAATTTAAAAATTGGACGGGGCAGCCTCCCTCCATGTTTAATCACAACAATTTCAATATTTCCATAGAAAGATCAGTTTTGCAAGGCTAGGTTGGAACGTGGCCACGTCTCTGAACTTTCCAGTTTCTTCCTAGGACTCATGTTGTTCTTTATGAATATGTTTGGCAATGTCTGATGCTATCTTCATTGGAACAAACCTTCTGTTTACACTCCCAAATTAAAATATTTACAGAGTAAAGCGTGGATTCTTGTTTTTCAAATCTCCCTATTTGCTGGTGGGAGGAAAAGTCTCGGAAAAGTTTTTGTCTTCACTGATAGCAGGCACAGATTCAGAGGGGTTACGTCAGCAGCCTGATGTTCTAGGATAAAATCAAATCCTGTTTTGTCCAAACAGAGGGTTTTTATTGTTTGCGGACAATAAACATCATCTGTAGTAATATCTACTTCGGTTTGCCTCCATTGATACATCCAATAATAGCCACCACCCAAGTGTAGTTAATACATCACCATCATCTGGCATAGACAGGAGGCCAGACACACAAGCCAACAGCAACTTAGACAGAGAAAGGAGTGTAGGAGTCACCCAAAGCTGTTTATATTCATGTACATGTGCACTGCTCCATAAAATAAATGTATTTCTTGGAAACACGAGCAGTACTGGGAACGAGAGGGAGATTGCTGAAAAGTTAAAATTGGATATTAGGAAAGATTTTGACACTGAAAAGGTTATTAAGCCTTGGAATGGGCTGCCCAGGGAAAGGGTTGAGGCACCATCCCTGGAGGTATTTAAAAGACGGGTTGCCATAGTGCTTAGAGACATGGTTTAGTGATGGTTTTTATCAGAGTTAGGTTGATGGTTGGACTTCATGATCTTAAGGGTTCCTTCCAACCTAGACAATTCTTTGATTCCATGATTATCATGTCTGACACAGGCAGGAGCTAATCCCTACACCATCTCATAGCCCCAAGAACTAAAAAGGATTATAAATCAACATATCAGGGACTGGATATTTCTTTCTGCAAAATTAACTGCTATATAATCCTAATTGGACTTCCCACTTTTTTCCAGTGCTTAAATAGCTTCACTTCTGGAACTATTCTTTTATAATAAAGAAAAAAATTATTCAATCATTTCAATCTTTTAGCCACATTGGACAGCAGTTAAAATTCTGCTCTTGACCACTCTAAAATTGATCTGGACTAAACCTACAGAAGTTAAGGACTAATGCAAAGTTGTTGTGACGCAGACGAGAAAGACACTGTTCCACTACAATTAGATTCTTCCGTCATTAATTTGTTACTTATATCCTTTATATATCCTTTAATTAAGGGGGAAAAAATTGGAGTTGGAGAAGAAAAGGACCAAATTATGCAGCAGAACAAAGCTGCACTGTCACGGGTGGCAGAGGCAGCCAGAGGTGACAGCAGAGCGTATGGGTAGTGCCAGACTCTGGTGGGAAGCAATGATACAGAAATGGTGGGTTGCCTTCAAGACAAAAAAAAAAAAAAAAAAAAAGAAAAGAAAATGGAAAAGGAGACACTGAATTTGAAGGGGTAGTTTCACTTTATAACACTGACAGACTCCAACCACTTGTGACAAGGATTCCAGTCTAGAAGCCAAGCTGAAGTCTTCCTCAGGCTTTAAGCCAAGTCAGCTGAGACATTTCCAAGAACAAGGGCAGGGGAATCAAAAAACACCAGAAGGTCTCCTCCTCCCGCTTCTGCTTAAAATGCCAACAATGTTTATCCACAGGAGTTCGGGAAGGTTCAACTGGAAGTGGAAACTCTTCCAGTTAGAAAAAGCAGGGTGATCCTTCATCAAAGTACCTTTTCAGGACTGACCGTGCCGACCATCGCTGCAAAGCTCATTGATGTTCAGAGGTCATGTATCTGCTCTTGCTTTTCTACGAGAATCCCAGCTGAAATGGCAGGGAGGCAACGAAAGGATGGAGAAACTGAAAACGTGCAAATGGGTACCAAGATGGAGGGGGCGGTGTAAAATGGAAGGGAGCACCCTCGCTTTCACACAGCCCCCCACCCGCCTCCGTGGGAGCATCCCTGGCCCCACACAGCCCCCCACCCACCTCCATGGGAGCATCCCTGGCACCCCGCAGACCCCCACACCGCAGACCCCAACCCACCTCTGTGGGAGCATCCCTGACGCCTCCTTGGGAGCACCCCCGGCCCCACGCAGCCCCTCGCACTGCCCCACAGTCCCCTGCCCGCCTCGGTGGAAGCACCCCCACCCCTGCGCAGACCCCTACCCTCCTCCGTGAAAGCATCCCGCATCCCACAAAGCCAACCTCCGTGGGAGCACCCCCGGCACCCCGCAGCCCCCTGCCCACCTCCGTGGGAGCATCCCCGACCCCACGCAGCCCCTTGTACTGCCCCGCAGCCCCCCGCTCGCCCCCGTGGGAACATCCCCAGCACACCGCGGACCCCCGCAGCCCCCTGCCCGCCTCCGTGGGATCACCCCCGACCCTACGCAGCCATCCGCTCCGCCCCGTAGCCCCTCACTGCCTTCGTGGGAGCATCCCCGGTACCCCGCAGCCCCCCTGCCCGCCTCCGCCGGTCTCGGCGGGAGCTCCGCGCTCCCGGCTCCTCCTCCCTCCCCTCCCTTCCCCTGCGCGTCCCGCCCCCCCC